>VDFB02326029.1:0-33849 GCA_007258455.2 Sequoia sempervirens
CCCAATTTAGTATCTCTTGATGGCATCTTGTAAGGATACGGGGTCAAAATCCTTGACCAAACCCTTGAGTGGCTCGACTAGTCCCTCTACAAATAAGATTAAGTCTCCTCTTTGTCATATTTGGAACTATAACTGACACACATTGGAATTTTGCTACATACTCATCTATTGTGCCATGTTGCCTCAATTGTGCCAACTCCGTGAAATGTATCTTGGGGTCTTTCCTATCAAATCTATCCATAAGTCTTTGTGTAAAATCAACATAGGTGACAATGTTACTATGTCCTTGGTTGATCATCCCATGATGCTACCATTGATGGGCTATACCCTCCAAATGAAGGATTGCACATTTGATGGCTTCCTCTTCCATCATAGGGTTGAGTGGAAGATAGGTATCCATATTTTGGACCCAAGCTTGTGCAATACTTTTTCTTGATCCATTGAAAGGGGGAAGTGTCAATTTGCTCAACTTTTGTTGCAAATCTCTATGGGGTTGTATAGGTCTTCTATCCCCTCTTGGTCCACTCCTAGATTTGAAATTGCAATAATTTGCAAATGTAATCTGATATTTGATTTCTAGATCAAGGCCCATGTACTCATCCATGTAAGCATCGATGTCATATGCTGTTGGATTATGCCTTATACTTTAGGTGGAGCGTCTACCCTAGGTAAAAAGGTGGGCTAGAAAGGTCTAGTTACTGATCTAGCTGAAGATTTGTTATGATTGTTGGGGCCATCTGAGTTACTCCCTTCACCAATGAGATTTTGTGTGGGCTTGGTGGTGTTTAGAGTGGCATTCATTTGTTGTATCATTTGGATGAGTAGTTGGTTTGTCCACTCCTGTTTTGGATGAAAATATCTAGCTTGTCGTCTTGATCTGCCATATTTTTCTTACGTCTACCACCTATTTTAGAGCTAATCTTTGTTTTAGCAGCCTCCAATCTCTTTCTTCTCTTTCTAGATCACTCAGATCCCCTTGGCTCAACTGTGTGCACTCAGAAAATGTGTCCATAGGCTGCTAGGCCTATGGTTCTAATGCCAATGTAATACCCCTAGGCTATACAATCATGTTTTGGTTCCTAGCTATAGTCTATTATGCCATTCCAATACCCAAGTTTCTTCATAAATAGAAAATTAGTTAGTCAAGCAAAGATTAGATTGCAATTTAATGATCTACAACTTTGATCCAAACAGTAAGGGTTGGAAATTACACATTATATTATTGCCGTAACCTTAATTTTCAATATAAATCTCTGATATACAAATAGGTTTGAAATGACAGTGACCTTGTAGTGATATTTCCTTTCACATCGATATAAATATATGTATGCTAGTCTAGGGTTTGTAAACATCAACAAGTTTGATGACTATGACAACAAACACTTACAAATCCAAGATCCTTGTATGCGATTCGAGTTTTGCCTTGTTGAATGTAACGGTCCTGATATGGTCTACAACCTATCAATAAAGGGTCTGAGTGTGGCGTTGTAGGTGATTTGAGCTGGTTGACACCTTTCTAGATGATTACCGATTGTTTATCTGAATTGCAAACCCCTTCACTTACTTGGCTCACCCTATGATGATTCCCCTCCAGTTCCTTGGGTGTGATTACTACAAACCTTAGTCTCTCTTGTTGTGTTGTTTTTGTGTTGTTTTGTAGATTCTTTCACCACAAACTAAAAGGTTTGACCTCCATCAGTGCACTTGGAACAAGATGGTGCTGCACCTCTTGAAGAGCAATTAGATGGCCTTCAGCCTAGTTGTTGCTTGGTTTGCTCAAGTACTCCTTTAACTCAATACAAGTCTCACCTTGTGTAGTTAAATTGGTTTTGACAAGGTTGTTTCTAGGTCAGAATGTGGAAATCATAAATATAGGCTAGGGTTTTCGTTCCAACCTTAATGTATTGCCAGGGTTTTTGTCCTTGCAAGTACTATCTCTCAAATTCAAACTATGCTTGTCAAAAAATTCATGTCGTGATGATCAAATCCCTTCCCCAAATGCTAATAAATATGATTTCCCTTATAGGGCGCATGGGCCCAATCCTTAGCGCCCAAATTTGAATTTGAAAATTTGATATATATGTATGTATGTATAGTGTTAAAAAACACTTTTATTTGCTAATGTTGAGGGTCAGGGTCGACTAGGAAAGGGACATGACATTTGGCTAGTATTGATTCGGAAAAGGATCAGTTTGACTCCATGGCAACGAGGAAGAAGAGGATTTAGGACAGAGTCATATACATGTTTGTTGGAGAAAGTTTAAGATGGTATGGAACATCTCTAAGCAAGCTTTAGTAGAAAAGAAAACTGAGAAAAAAAGGTTGTTTCTGGGTTTTGCTCATAACTGCTATGGCAGTTTTGTCTAGACAAGTGGTGGTTTCTTTACATGATAGAAATTCCTTGTGTCTTTCCAATTTCCTCAATTGTTCCACATCCTTTGAATCTTGGATGTCCACTCTTGTTTGAAAAGTGAATAGGGTATCAAAAATGCATGTAATTGGAATTTATAAGGGATTTTTGTGTGATTTCTGACTTTCAAGTAGATTGTGCTTAGGCAAGAACAGAACAGTGAGTTGTTTGAGAGCTTGATAGGAATCTTAGGGGTTGAATTTACTTAGATTCAGCTTGTTAGAAGGCCCAAGAGGCTAAAGACCCGCATCGCCGTTGGAGTTGTGGATTTTAAGTGAGTTGGAGCTCACATTTTTCTGGAATTTTCTCCCATATGCGGGTTTCTCTAAGGTAAATCATTGTCTCTGCTTTGTGATGATGCTTTGCCCTCTTTTCTTTACGTATTCTGAGTTTTCATTGTTGCTTAAGAATTTCACTTGTGTACATAAAATCTGTATTTTGATGCCTAGTGTATGGAATATCCATTCTAGTTTGTACAGATCAACTATGGAAGCACAAAAAAATGTACCTCTTTAATTTTATAAATGACCCTGTATTCAGTCAATGAAATTGAATACAACTTGACAATATGATGTTTAAGTTATTAGTGCTTAAATTTAGCCCTTGGAAAGGAAATAGTCCCAAAGAAAGCTTTTTATGTCTTTCTATACACATATTTCTATCATGGCACCTCAATCAATTTTGCATTAAATTTCACCTTTTGTTTAGTAGCAAATGGTTGTGTTTTATGTAAAGCCCTTGTCAAATTTGCCTTAAAACTTTCAATTTAAATGGTTTGGCATTTCGTCAAACACTTGGCATGTAACTCCATTCAGCATATAAATGATCCTACTGCAGATTTTCTTTTAATGCTTTCTCATGAGTTGACAAAAGGCATGAATAAAAGACAATTTCTAATCTGAATTACTAACCAATGGAGAATGTGATTGACTGAAATGAAAATGCAATCTCAAAGCATTCATAATGAACTATGGCTGTAAGTTGGCATTTCTTCGAACAGTTGTTATACAGCCTCAATACTTTGCTATATGATGGACTGTAAATGTGAAACTCAGATTATTACAATAGCTTGCTAATGTCCATTCCAAGACTGATTATTTTCCTTCACATCATGAAGTGATTTCAAGGCATGAATACCAACCAGCAATGTAAAAGAAGTATGATTTATTTCAAATTGCTTGACTGAGCTGTTACAAGTTGACTCCCATGACAGCAATATATTTATTTATAAATGCAGACCTAAGACATTGATACGCACAAGATATTCCCAAAGCATACAAAATGATATCAATGACAAACTGAAAATCATCCAACCTGGAATGACACCTAAACAGAGAAATAACTTCACTTGTGGCAGCGACTGGAGTTATCATGAAGCCATGTCCTTACAGCAGAAACTCGACCTTGGCTGGAAACAAGCATGACGTCTCCCACTAGCATGAAGTCGCTCCCCTATAAGAGCTTTAATTCTGCACAAAAACCTCCACAGTCGATCTGCTAAATGCAAGAAAATGGTGTGCCTGGAGATGACAGGAAAAACTATGTCCTTCACAATGATCAGCTTCCAATGAAGAAATTCGCTGTAGCTACTTGCTGATATGAACCTCTATTTTTACTCAATCCTTTCTTCAAACAAAATCAGAACCTTGTACTCAAATTTGGTCTCTACAAAGACCATTAAATTTGCCAATGTAGCTCTTGTAGGAAATCTGAAATGATCTCCTCCACAACCTCCAGC
This sequence comes from Sequoia sempervirens, assembly GCA_007258455.2. Lineage (NCBI taxonomy): Eukaryota > Viridiplantae > Streptophyta > Pinopsida > Cupressales > Cupressaceae > Sequoia > Sequoia sempervirens. The sequence goes on from VDFB02326029.1 coordinate 4,149, forward strand.
TAGGGTTGATATTTCACAACTGAAACCAGTATCCTAGAGTCTTCAAACCCTCGGACATGAAAGCCTTCAAGCTCTCTCCAAACTGAAATGAGAAGTGAAATCCAAGACATGCTCAAATGACTAGCTCCCAGCTCCTTATAAAGAACTTTTTGATCTTCTAGAAAGATCCTCCAAGAAGCTTCTAGAATATTATAATATTTCCAAAAGTGACTTTATAATATTTTATTTTCACTTAAGTCACTTTTAAAATATTATTTAAGTGACTTTATAATTTATTATTTAATTTTAGTCATTTTTATTAAATTAATTAAAAATAAAGTTACCTTTATGATATTAGTGTATTGAGATAACTTTATAAATAATTAATTTAATATTATTCCCTTATTTCTCCCTTAGCCTTCGGGAATAATAAAGGCTAAATGATCCTCCGGAGTGGCTATTGAGAAGGGGACATTACAATCCTCCCTTCCCGAAATTGCTTGCCCACAAGCAATTGCAAATTGGATGCTGCAGAATCTGTTCTCCTTCTCAAGTGGCATCTTTTGCTGGCAAATCTCTCCATCTCACCAAAAACACCTTAACCACTCTGTTTCTCAATCTCTTCTCCCGGGTATCAATTATCTTAGGGATTAGGACCAAATGCCCCCCCTCATCCAACGGTGGCAACTCTGAAGATGAAGTAACCTGCTGACCCAGTGCCTTCTTGAGACACGAAACATGAAAAACATTATGAATCTTGTTGTTCTCCGACAGTTCCAACTCATAGGCTACCTCCCCAACACGTCTGATGATCCTGTATGGTACATAAAACCGAGGCTTGAGCTTCTCTTCCTTGCTCTTCTTCAATGAAGACTGTCTGTAGGGTTGCAAGTGAAGGTAGACCAAGTCTCCGACCTCAAAGCTACGCTCAACCCTATGCCTGTCTGCATATATCTTTTGTTGATTTTGTGCCATTTGCAAATTATCCTTGAGAGCCTTCAAAATGTCCTAACTCACCTGAATCCAATCCTTAGCCTTAGGAGCTCTGCTCTCCCCAAAATCCAAGTCCATAAAAGATGGTGCATCATACTTGTACAATGCTCGAAAGGGTGACATCCCAATCGACATATGATAAGTGGTGTTGTAGCAGTATTCTCCCAAGTGCAACCACTTAATCCATGCTTTGTGTTGTCTTGAGATGTAGTTGCGCAAGTAGCCCTCAATCCATTTGTTCACAATCTTAGTTTGACCATTTGTCTGTGGATGATAGCTCGTACTCGGAGTCAATTCAATACTTGCCAATCTGAATAACTCCTGCCAGAAGGCACTCAGGAACCTATTGTCCCTGTCACTGACTATGTATCTCGACAACCCATGCAACCTGAAGATCTCTCTGAAAAACAATCTTGCCACTTGCGACGCCTTATACTATGAAGGTATGGCAAAGAAGTGAGTGTATTTCATCAAATGATCTACAACCACATATATGCAATCTCTCCCATGGACCTTGGGTAGACCGGTGATGAAATCCATGGAAACGCTCTCCCACTTTTGCTTTGGAATGGGTAAGGGCTGCAGAAGACCCGCCGGATGTGAGTTCGGATTTGTTCTGTTGGCAAGTTGTGCACTCCCTGACATGTCTCAACACATCCTCCTTGAGGCCCTTCCAAGAGAACCTCTCTCTGACTTGTCTATATGTTTTGAAGTAGCCTTGATGGCTTGTTAACGGAGTGTCATGTGAAGCCTACAGTATCTTCTCCTTCAATTTTGATTCCGGCACCAAATAGATCCTGTCTTTATAAAAGATAACATCATCCACAACTTTGTACCTGTCATCCCGCACTTAACCATCCATCACCTCACATGCAAACTTATTCTTGGAGTACTCAACCAGTAGGTGGGATTTCCAATCTGCTGAAATCTCTGAAAGTGAACAAGCTGCAGGTTTCTTGGAAAGGGCATCGACAACAACATTATTTTTCCCTTTCACATACTCTATGTCGAAATCATAGGCTTGTAGTTTACTAAACCATTTCTACTACCTCTCGTTCAAGTCTTTTTGCTCCATGAAGTACTTGAGACTGTTGTGGTCGGTCCTCACCACAAACTTACCTCCAACCAAATATTGCTTGAATTACGCCAATGCATGCATTATGGCGAGCATCTCCTTATCGTAGATGGAGTAAAGTCTCTTAGGTCCTCTCAACTTGTGGCTCTCAAAAGTGATAGGGTGCATGTTCTGCATTGGGACCGCTCCTATGCCTTCACCCGAGGCATCACACTCTAGAACAAATGGCTAGGTGAAGTCTGGTAGTGCCAAAACTGGGCAACTACTCATTACCTCCTTGAGCTTGTCAAAAGCTCGTTGTGCCTCCTCAGACCAACTGAATGCTCCTTTGTTGGTAAGATCTATCAATGGAGCCCCTAGTTGAGAAAATCCTCTGACAAAATGCTTGTAGTAGTTGCACAACCCGAAGAACCCATGCAACTCTGTAAGTGTCCTAGGCGGTGGCCAATGGAGTATCGCCTGGATACTCTTGATGGACACTGCATGCCGCGTCCGCATATTCCCCAGTCATCACCGGCATCTGCTTTACGGAAGACCCGGCAGGGGCGTGGGACTGTCAATTGCGTATCTCCAGCGATAAGTGGAGTAGCTGGCTCGGTGGCTCAGAGTGATTTTATCCCAAATCATGCACCATAAAGCCAGACGAATCATAAAGAATACCGGAATGTCCATACCGGTGAACGTTGAAATGTGGTTCATGCAAGATGTAGTAATGTCCCCATTTTGGCCATACACTCCTTAACACGGATTTAGCCTATTTCGAATCCATTAATTCAATGGAAACCGAAAACAGACTTTCCTCTTTTCGGTCTGGAGTTGGCATTTTAGAGGATGTTGTGTAGACTTACTATTTTGTAGCAGAATTTTGTATTTTTTAGCAAGTCTATCTTTTAGTATCTATCGCGTTCGTCGCTTTGTGGATTAGGAGTCAGTTTGTTGGCTTTGTCCCGGTTTTGGGATTAACACTATTTTGGTGCCCAATGCCAGTTCATTTTTTTGAAACATCAATAAATCAACGTTTGGAGTTGGCATTTTCGTGGTTGCTGTTTTAGCAAATTTCGTGATTCTTGACTTGGGCATTGTATTTGGTTATCTCCTTGGGTGAGTTTAGGACTTAATGATCCAGTTTAAATATCTTGAAGTTGTACGCTTACCTCCTAGTTCCAATCCAATTTCGTGTTTGAAATACAACACCTAGTTAGACATTTGCTGCTTCTCAAATCAGACTAGCAGATTGAGCTCAATAGTTGAAGATTTTGATGAAATTTCCAGTGTTGAAGTTGCTGATACAGTCACAGCTGAAAGTGGTTTTTGCATACAGCTTTTGGAGTGAATTTAATTTGCTTGTGGGTACTTTTCCAATCCATTCCTACACCCAAGGCGACCATCTTTGGAGAGTTTCAAATTTTAGTTTTGAGTTTATGATTTTTACTTGTCAAAATCGCCCTTGCTCAAGGCCATACCATTCTGGAACATTGGGAATTGTGCTAAGAAAATAATACTCATCATTTGCTGCTGTTTCTTCATCATGGAATGGGCGCCTATCTTCCAGGAGATCATTGCAACTGATTTCACGTCATTTGGAGGTAATTTGACCAAGTTATGAGCATTTTATGGTGTTTACAGTTTGTTGATCAGAATTTCCAGAACTCAGATTTTTATATCAGATTGCATTAGTTTTCAGTTTGGCCTTTAATTTATCATTGGGAAGTCAAAGAACATTGATAGAATACATTCTTCTCTTCTTGGCTTTATTTCCTATCATTGTAATACTTGTATTTGCAGACTCTTGAATTGTAAGGTTGAGATTTAGTAGTACTAATCCAACCAATGTCATTGCTGCAAATTACTTGTTTAATTTCATATTAATTACCCCTGGATGGTTTACCGCCAGTGTGGAAGAACGAACATTTGATATATCTCATTGTACCCACTTTTTTCAAGTGGTGAATCCCCACTCTCCAGTGGATGCCCGCCTCAGCGGATGAATTAGATAGTTGTATTTTCCATGGCTGGTTATCCGCCTATTGTTTTAGTTTTTAATTAATAACTCCGTCATATGTTAGCACCTCGCGCTTAGTGGGATCTTGAGTGCACATTCTTGACGTTGAGTTTGCTTCATTTCAAGTTATTGTTTTTTAGTTTCTCCGCCATATGACAACACCTCTCCTTCCTTGGGATTGAGTGCGCATTCTTGGTGTTGAGATCTTTTTCAACTTGGTTTTCAATTTGGAGCTAACGCTAATCAAGTTGGCTAGTGCTGGTTTATGTTGTGTAAATCCTTCGAAAAAATTGGTTAGCATATTTCAATGGTATCAGAGCAAAAGATCCTGCCATCTTGTGGATCAGTGCTTCATGTTTAGGCAGATGAGTGACAGAGATCTCCAGTACTACATCGAAAGTCAGAGCAGATTCTAGTTTAGCTCATTGTGGTATCCAAAAGTTGGCAGTTAGGCATGGCTAATGAAGAAGAGATGAAGTTGGCAGAGACTCTCTTTATGGCTGGAAAGAGACTTGGTAAAGAATTTCAGTCAAGAGAAAATGAAGAGAACATTCTTTATTTGTTAGAACAATGTTTGAGACAAGTGAAGCCATCACCATCAGAGAGAATGGAGTTGGCACTAGCTCCTGCAGTGAATTCCTTGAATCAGCCCTATTGGTTGGGGCATCTTGATGAAGAAACCAAGCTGCTGATTTCTTCTTGTTTCATGGAGATAATAAGAATTGTAAATCCCCACTTGCCCCATGATGTTGAAACCTTGAAGATCATATTAAATATGATAGTGGAGAGTTTTCAAGATTTGGATGAAACTAGAAGTAGTTTGTTTCCAAGAAGAGTTGCTTTATTGAAAATATTTTCTGAACTCAAAACAAATATGTTGCTGGTTGAATTAGGTATGCAAGATCGAATATATTATTTGATCCATTACCTCTTCATTTCAACTTGGAGTGAACAGGAGGAGGTTGTAGTGGTAGCAATGAGAAGCATTTTAGTTTTGACTATCAATGAGATGGATGACATTCCAAAATCTGTCCTAACTTTTCTGTTAAACATTCATGAACAAGAAGGAAAGAATTCCTCTACTGCTGGTTTGTTGATCAGAGATTTGTTCATTCAGTGTGAGAGAAAATTGAAGCCACACTTGAAGAAGACAGAGCAGAAAAATGAGGTAGTTATTAGTGCAAAGGATGGGAATAAAATGTTGTTTCTCAATGATTCTAAAGCGGTTTCTCAAGAATTGCCTATTGATATGCAATTGTTCGCACATGTTGAGGGTGAGTGCAAGTAGGCAACATCAATTTTGAATACATATGAAAAATTTATGACAAGTGACCAAGAAGATTTCTTTGGTATGTATGTGGATGCTAATGATAAAATCAGCAACACATCTATTCATGATGGGTTTGTTGAACATAAAAATGATAAATTAATCAAAGTAGCCAGCTTTGATGACTCTTATTTCCAGTATGATGACGGTGACAAAGGCGGTATTGAGCTTGATCATCAAACTAAGCTCTTGGAGGAAGTTACTGAAGAAGATTTCAGTTTGAATGGAATGAGGAGTTACTCATTCAATGAGTCAACAATCCAAGAGGAGCATGAAGATCTTTTTCCTGTTGATTATTACAATCAACCCTTTTGCATTTGGGATCCTGGTGAGATGGCACCAAGGTATGATAAAGAACTTGAGTGGGATAAATTTCTCTTTGATCCTGATAAAGTTCAAAATCCAATTTGTATTGCAAGCTATGAAGTCATTGGAGAAGACGTCGTCTTTGATGAAGAAGCTTGTTTGGCAAAGCTCCATAAAGATTCCTTTGAGGTAGTTGTAGCCACTAAAGTAGAGTATGTTGTTACCAAGACTTTAAGAGAATCAATCAATAATGATTCATTGTTTGAAGATATTGTTGTTAGGAAGGAAGCTGATTTTGAGAATCAAGTCAAAGAAAATAAATCAGAAAAGTTGATGTTTGATGAGCAAAGCTTCTTTGCTGATTTTGATCATGGGCCTAAAGAGCTGCAAGTTTTGAAGGATAACTTAATGGTTTCAGAAGAGAAAATTGTTAAAGCATTATCAAGATTTGATAGCACACACAATTTTGTTGAAGAACTCTACTGGAAGTCACAGTTTGAAGAGAGACAGAATGGAGTTAAAGGAGTCACTCTTTCCAAGTTGCAAACTATCAAAGAAGCATTGGAATCATTAAAGATAGATTATTTGCATTTGCTCTCAGATAGGGATAATGCCATTAAGTTTGCAGAAGAGACCTATGATGCCTACCAAGAGAAGGAGAAAGAGGTTGATCGTCTTTACCTTGATCTTACCTTAGCTCATCACTCTTTTTGCAAAACAGAAAATCAATCATCTATGGCAACCACACTTATGGAACAAGAAACTAATACAAGGCTAATGGAGATTTGTTGTGACCTTTTCACACATCGCCCCATTGCAAATGGGGACCCATCGTTTTTTTTTGCTTTTTGGTTTTGCCTTGGCGTCGCAACTGCTAATCACCAGTCTTTTTGCAATGAGGAGTTTGAGTTTCGAACGGTCACCCGAGTCAGTTGGAGAAATTGAGCCTAGATCACTGTGCAAGCGTCATCACCATACTTAGGAGGCCTGGGAGACGAAGATCAACTGTCATTTCAGTCAATTCCGACACCTCCCAGTTTTTAGGGTTTTTTCACTCTGGCCCCCTATTTTTTAGGACCTACTTTTTGGCACTTTTGAGCAATTCTGGGATCCCTATTTTTTAGGGTCTATTTTTAGAAAGTTACTATTTTTGGAAATTTTTTATTTTTAGAAAGTTTCTATATTTGGAAAGTCTCGAGTTTCGAAAATCCACTCAGAAGTTCGAAAAGATCAACAGAACTCTCAGAAAATCGATTTGAAATTTTTTGAATTCATGGTGAAATTCTGGAAAATCACAGAAAAAATTAAAAAATCTGGAAAAATCGTTCAAAAATCACAGAAAAATGGTGAATAAAATGAAAAATCAGTCATGAAATCATCAAAAAATTGATAGAAATATGAGAAACTCATGTAAAAATCTGAGAAATCCATGAAAAATCTGAACAGTTATGGCAAATTGATGACTGAAAATCATGGTGAAGGCATGAAAGAGGACTGAGATGAGTAAAATTAATGCCAGAAAGCTTCAGCCAGACAATGAAAATGGCTAGACAATTAGTAAACTCCGCCCAGCCATAAAGAACGTAATGGCAAGAATGAATGGCAAGTCCGCCTTGGGTAAAGTGAAGTGGCAAGGACATGAAGGAAGTCCGCCATAGAATGGCCAGCCATAGAGCCAAGTCCGCCCTTGAACAAAAGGAGCAATGGCATAAAAATGTGTGAAGTCCGCCCTTAAGCCAAAGGAAGTGGCAAGCAAATAAATGAAGTCTGCCTCCAATGGCTATCCAAGTGAGCAAGTCCGCCCATGTCCATGTGTTGAATGGCATAAAAATGAGTAAAGTCCGCCCTTAGCAAAATGAGGAGTGGCCGGGAGATGTAGTAAGTCCGCCTTGGTGAAATGAAGAAGATGGCAAGCCACAAGCCCAAGTTCGCCTTGAATGGCATGCAAATGAGTGAAGTCCGCCTTGGGTGAAAGTAGAAGTGGCAATAAAATGAAGCAACTCTGCCCTTGAGTGGCCAGACATAAGCTAAAGTCCGCCCTTGGACAAAGCATTAGGTGGCATGGACATTGATGGAGTCCGCCCAGCTAGAGGGAAAATGGCAAGAGTTAGGCTCAAGTCCACCCTTGAGAAAAGACTATGAATGGCAACAAAACAAGGCAAGTCCGCCCATGTTCAAATTTTAAATGGCAAGAGAGGAGACAAAGTCCGCCCCAAGGCAAAAGATGAAGTGGCTAAGGCATAGCCAAGGAAAAAGTTGAATGGCTGGGTAAAACCCAAAGTCCGCCATGCTTAGAAGTGTGAAAATTAAAATCTTTGCCTAAGTATGAATGTTGGAAAATTTCAAAATATATATGCTTGACACTTTGAAAATTCGCCATGCTTGAAAAGAAAGAAAATTCTTCTAAGTCCAAACATTTATATGTCTAAGAAAATTTGGCCAAACGTTCTAGGAAGATGAAATAAATTTTGCCAGAGACTTTGGACGATAAAAATTATGGCCAAATAAAATTGGACAAAAAAAAAATCATGGCCAAATAATTTTGGACGAAAGGATTCATGGCCAAATACAATTGGACGGAAGAAAATCATGGCCAAATAAAATTGGACGAAAGAAAATTATGGCGAAATACAATTGGACGGAAGAAAATCATGGCCAAATAAAATTGGACGAAAGAAAATGGACGGAAAGAAAATTATGGCGAAGTGAAATTGGAAAGAATTTTTTTTTTTTTTGCCTAAGGCACTGGCAAAAAAATTTTTGGAAAATCGAATTTTCCTTAGATAAAATCAAATAAATTAGCCATTTTGGAGAAAATTAAAAGCCTGAAAATGAAATTAGGAGAAAGAAAATCTAAATTTATTTATTTTGTTTCTTGCAGGCGGATGACTACACAAGGCGAATCTTCAAAGAGGAAAATGGCAATGAAAGTGTAAAGTCCGACTTGAAGAGGAGATGAAAGAAAACTTGGGGAGTCCACCCCTGCACATCGCAAGACCATCGGGAAGTCCGCCAAGAATTTGGCATCATGAAGACAATGGCAGGCACACCGTCAAGTACATCCAACTTACGCAAGCCAAATTCAAAATTGAAGACAAATCCACCGGCAAAGTTCATTTAAGCACAAAAATGGCCAAAATCTTAGTAGCCAAAATTTGGCTAAGTATGGGAAATTCTCCACGGAGAAAGTTCCAATTTCCTCCATTGCGGCGGAAACACAAGGGAGTTCCTCTCCAAATTCAAGGCACGTGAAGGGATTCCAAAGCAATCCGGGAAGAAAGACTTAAGAACTTCAAGTCTAAATAGGTGCTCCAAGTCGAGGAGAGAAGAAGAAGCCAAGGTAATCCAAGATCAAAGTGCAAAGGACATAATCATTGGCAGGAAAAAATATTCTAAGGCAAGGACATGGAAAAAGAACAAAGTAACCAAGGAGGACATCCAACCTATACAAGTGGCGCCTCAACCAATTAGATTGTTCCAAGTCAGCACATCCGGATTCAACAACTTTCTATTTTATTTGTTGGTTCATATTTAGTAAAAAGGACAAGTGTCCTCGAATGTAATTTTCTCATTGGTCGAGGGGTAGCAAACCCTAATTAGGGTTTTATTTGTAATCTTGGCCGTTGATCATGAATTAATCTTGGCCATTGAACTGTAATCGGGGAGCCTATAAATTGAGCTCACCCCCTCATTTGTAAAGCATGGGAGCATGTTGCAAAACATGTTGAGATAAGCAATTGTTGTAAGACTGCCAAAGTAATAAGTAATGCATGCATTGTTCTGATGGTGATTACTTCTCTTATTTTGGAGTTGTTATGGTTCTTATCCCTCATCATAGTTTAGATTTCTTTTCATGTATGTTAGATGAATGCAAGATTTGATAAGTATTGATTTGTGGTGAAACTTTTGCTCATACTTTCTTTGAATGAATGATTTTCATTCAATGCGTAAAATTAGCCTGAGCTTATTTTGTGGATGCTTAACTTTTGTCTGGATAAATATTGTTCGATTTGATGGTAGTTATTCATGACGTGAAAATAATAAGCACACTCCCTTGAAGATTGCACCCCCTTTGTGTAGTTGTCCTTGAGCGTGGCGAAGCAAAGCGTGGTTATTGGTTCCACCAAGTCAATACCGTCTCTTGAATTCTTAGGAAGTAGATTAGAAATTCTAAACCTTTATCTCCTTTTTTAGTTTGTTTGATTCATGACCCAAACAGTAGAGCTTCATTGTCTAGACCTTCATTGTGAATTGAACAAGCCTAGCGTAAGTCCCTTTGTGTTACCAGCAAAATCACATCAAACCACAGAGCTCATCCACACTCATCTTAAACATTGGAATTACCGTATGATCTTACTTGCAATCTTAGCATACGAGGTAGTTTTTCAAGAGGGGATAGAGTGTCTTTGACACTTTATTCTAGAATGTTTGTTGTGTCATAAAACACGCATCAACAAGATCAAGCAAATAGTTGAAGGAATAAATGAACTCCATAATGTTGAAATAATGCAAAATGCCAAAGAGATTCAATATGTTGATAGTGATTGGAAGGTAAATCAAGAGTGTGAACTCTTGAGTTGGGAAGAGAATTTGCCTCAAGAAGGGATAGCTTGCAGCCATGAGCTAGATGTGATGACTGGTAATGTGTGTGATATTCATCACGCTACATTCTATGGATCAGCAACTAATGATGGGCATCTTCAAGTTGAAGAAGTGCATGAATTTTATGAAGACACCAACGAAAGGGATGAAGGAAATATTGTTTCTATGATTGTGTACAACAATCCACCATCTTCACATGATTTGTTAAATTATGAGTTGATTGACAATTTCTATGTGGATGGCATTGGTAAGAAGTTTTATGTTTTTGACATGCATAATTTTATAGTCAAGCATAAGATAATGTTGGTGGATCCATTCTATATGTCAAGCAACACTCTCTTGGGATGGATAGTAAATGAGCATTTAATGGTGTTCAAACTTGAACTGGCTGGTTTTCACTCAGCATTAACCAATGGAAGAGTACCACCTATCTTAAAATGGTTGATGAGGTCAGGTCTTGGAGAGATGCATCAAATTGTGGGAGAACTTTCAGACTTGCCCCTTTGGTTTCTAGATTGTGCATTGTTGATGAGGGATTATTCTAAAATGCTGGTCATGAAAGGTTCAAACTTTGCATCGATGGTTGCAGTTGACTACATGGATTTGTGTGCTCGAGACTTTCACTATGGCTCTTGGAGATATGTTGGGAATTCTTCCCAATGTGTTGGAGATTATTTGCAGTTGGGAATTCACGCTTGGAATTCTCAACATGGCTTGATAGAGATTGTTGCAAGTAGAAAAAAGGATATTTGGAGAAATAAGGATTCAATTCTTAGAATCTTTGATGCGGCCCCCATCTTTACCAACCATTTGATGGTTCTTTCTGCTCATCAACTGGTGAATTGGAGAGATATTTTGAACAAAGGAAGGTTTAATGTTGGGTTGGAGTTTCTTGAGAGGATGTTTCCAGCCTTGAGCCTGAGCAGTTGTGCTATTATGGACACTGATTTTCAGTGTTGCAGCAATTGTTCAATTCTTTGCACACTGATTTTCCTAAAATCAGACTTTAAGTGGTTCATTTCAAATTTCATGGGCAGCTGGTACACTCATTTTTTCTTTTCACAATCTTTTATCAATGATGATTTTTGGCTTCAAAAGTGGGTAATGGTGTTTCATAGTGATTCAGATCAGTATTGGATGGTGTTCAAGTTATGTTCTAGTGGCTTTCTTTGTACAATCTCTTGCACTAGTGTTTGGGGCAGCAAACCTTTGCTTGATTTGGTTCAACTTTTTGAGACTTTGGGGGAGAGATTGGTGGAAGTTTTCAGAGTTTTTCTTGAATATGTCAGAATTACTCAGAGGAGGCATTATACATCCTTAAGGAGCTTTGAGGATGCAGTTGCTATGACTTTGCAAAGAGCTGTTTTTTCCTTTGCAAACAACTATGATGGAGTCACATTTGCTGTTGTGATTTGGTTTGATGCTTTGAGGAGTGATGTTGATGAGAATATTTTTGAGTTGTTTAGATTATTCTTCTTTGTTCTCAGAATGGTGATTGACATTGACATTGCAGATGTTAATTCCTCAGAGTTTGAGCATGAGACGCTGCTAGATTTTGAATCAATTCCTTCCATATTGTTCGACTTGAATTTCAGTCATGTTATCACTTTGAGGTTGCAGGGATGGTTAGTGCAGTTATGGTGCAATGATTTCATTTGTATGATCAGAGTAGAGCAGCATCAGCATGGTGGGGTTTTTCAGAGATGGACATGGGACCCCGGGATCTTATATGTTTGGTGGGATTAGTTTGGAATGTTGTAGCATTGCTTGAGGACAAGCAATTTTGGGAAGGGCGGACTGTAATGTCCCCATTTTGGCCATACACTCTTCTTTTGGATTTAGCCTATTTCCGGAAATCCGTAGGCTAAGTTGAAGTAGAAAACTAGGGTTTCCTCTTTCAGATACTGCTCAGTTGGCGTTTAGAGGATGTTGTGCAGACTTACTATTTATAGCAGTTTGCTATTTTTAGCAAGTCTATCTTTTGGCAGTATCTATCTAGCAGCAGTTCAATCCTTTGCAGTTCAGTGTTCAGTTTGGCTTTCTGATGGTTTTGAAGTTAACTTACTATTTTTGGCATTTGCTATTTTTAGTAAGTTCATTTTTGGCAGAAGCATCATCATCAACTTGGTTCGGTTTGGCATTTGTCAGTTTGCTATTTTTAGCAATTCATCAGTTGCAGCTTGGGCATTGTATTTGGTTATCTCCTTGGACTGAGTTTCAGACTTAGTCAATTTTCATGTCTTGAAGTTGTACCCCACGCCTAGGCTTGATGACTTCAAGTTGTTTTAAAGAAGGGGACATAAAGGGTCAAGTGAGCATTTAATTATTTAATAAATGCTTTATTGTTGCAATATGAAATGGATGCCTAAAGGGGAAGTTGAATGATATTTTAATATTTCAAAAAGTGAAATGCTTAAAGTGGCGTCCCTTTTGGAAGTTGAAGTGATTCAACTTCTTGGAATTTGAAGAGTTCTTGTTGCTTCATTTGCCAATAAACTTATATATTGCTGCTGTTTGAAGAGTTGATTATCCAATATTTTTATGCTAATGTTATGCTGTCGAAATGACAACTTGTTTAATACTTCGAGGGATGCTTACCTCCTAGTTCCAATCCAATTTCGTGTTTGAAATACAACACCTAGTTGGTCATTTGCTGCTTCTCAAATCAGACTAGCAGATTGAGCTCAATAGTTGAAGATTTTGATGAAATTTCCAGTTTTGAAGTTGCTGATACAGTCACAGCTGAAAGTGGTTTTTGCATACAGCTTTTGGAGTGAATTTAATTTGCTTGTGGGTACTTTTCCAATCCATTCCTACACCCAAGGCGACCATCTTTGGAGAGTTTCAGATTTTAGTTTTGAGTTTATGATTTTTACTTGTCAAAATCGCCCTTGCTCAAGGCCGTACCATTCTAGAACATTGGGAATTGTGCTAAGAAAATAATACTCATCATTTGCTGCTGTTTCTTCATCATGGAATGGGCGCCTATCTTCCAGGAGATCATTGCAACTGATTTCACGTCATTTGGAGGTAATTTGACCAAGTTATGAGCATTTTATGGTGTTTACAGTTTGCTGATCAGAATTTCCAGAACTGAGATTTTTATATCAGATTGCATTAGTTTTCAGTTTGGCCTTTAATTTATCATTGGGAAGTCAAAAAACATTGATAGAATACATTCTTCTCTTCTTGGCTTTATTTCCTATCATTGTAATACTTGTATTTGCAGACTCTGGAATTGTAAGGTTGAGATTTAGTAGTACTAATCCAACCAATGTCATTGCTGCAAATTACTTGTTTAATTTCATATTAATTACCCCTGGATGGTTTACCGCTAGTGTGGAAGAATGAACATTTGATATATCTCATTGTACCCACTTTTTTCAAGTGGTGAATCCCCACTCTCCAGTGGATGCCCGCCGCAACGAATGAATTAGATAGTTGTATTTTCCATGGCTGGTTATCGGCCTATTGTTTCAGTTTTTAATTAATAACTCCATCATATGTTAGCACCTCGCCCTCAATGGGATCTTGAGTGCACATTCTTGATGTTGAGTTTGCTTCATTTCAAGTTATTGTTTTTTAGTTTCTTCGCCATATGACAACACCTCTCCTTCCCTGGGATTGAGTGCGCATTCTTGGCGTTGAGATCTTTTTCAACTTGGTTTTCAATTTGGAGCTAACGCTAATCAAGTTGGCTAGTGCTGGTTTATGTTGTGTAAATCCTTCAAAAAAATTGGTTAGCATATTTCACAAGATGAAATGTTGTAGGTGCATTAGTCAAACCGAAGAGCATGACTAAGAACTCATAATGCCCGTAGTGACATCTGAAAGCCGTCTTATGGACATCTTGTTCTCTAACCTTGATCTGATGGTACCTTGAATGAAGATCTATCTTAGAAAAATACATTGCACCATGTAGCTCATCCAACAACTCATCGATCCTGGGTATCGGGTACCTATTTTTGATGGTCTTTTTGTTGAGAGTCCTATAATCTATGCACATCCTCATTGTCCCATCTTTCTTCTTCACCAGGACCACGAAAGAAGCAAAGGGATTGGAACTCGCCCGTATGTGTCCCATGTCAAGCAATTCCTTGATTGCTTTTTCTATTTCATCCTTGAACTTTTTAGGATGACGATAGGGGGTGGTGATGATGGGCTTGGCCCCCTCCTCCAACTCAGTGGTGTGCTCGAATCCTTGATCTGGTGGCCTTCCTGGAGGAATCTCCCCAAACACCTTGTCATGCTTTCCCAACAGAGTCTGAATGTCAATGTGATATGGCTGATCCCCATCTGTAGTCTCCTTAGTAGTGATCAAACATTCTGCTGCCCATGCCACATCGCCGTATCAGAAGATGCTCTCCATTCTTTTAGCTGATACTACCTTTGGTGCCCCATTTGCCATTCCTTTGAGCACAACCCTTTTGCCATCCTCTACCCTGAACTTAAGTTCCATGGTCTGAAAGTTCTGTGAATATTTGCCCAACGAATGTAACAACCACTGAGTACTTAGGATGGCATTCGTATCACCCAAGTTTACCACATAGAAATCATCTCTGACTGTATAATTACCCAATGGGATACACAACTGAGGAACCTTCTATGTACATGACATGTTATACCCATCTGCCACCATGACATTGAATCCCTCAAAGTCCTGTGCAGGTATTGCTTGCTTCGCCACTAAGGCTGCATCAATGAAGTTGTGGGTGGCCCCACTATCTATCAATACTGTGATACGTTGACCTTGCAAAACCCCCTGACCCTGAAGGAATTAAACTTGGGGGTACCTGACATGGTAGCAATAGTGCCACGCTCAACCTTCTCCTGTGGCTGCTCCTCTGAGCTGCTATCCTCATTGCCTTGTGCTTGTTCAGTCTCACCATCATCCTCACCGTCCGATACAACTTCAATGAAGTGAACTTTACCTTTACCCAAGCAACAATAACCAGGCTCCCAGTGCTCCTTGCAGTGATAACATATTTGCTTTCTTCTGCACTCCTTGCGATCCTCTTCCTCTTGTTTGCTCCTCTTAGTCCATTCTTTCTGAATGGGTTTCTTGGCTTTGTCTTTCTGAGAGTACGAACTCTTAGGCAAAAACTTGTTCTTTGGTTTGCTAGCATCCATATCCCTTGCTTTCTTGATTGCTTCCTGTAATGATGTGGGATTGAGAGCTTTGACCCAACCTCTCAAAGGATCCATCAAACCATCCATGAATAGAACCAACAACCTTCTTTCTGAGATATTGGTCACCAGAACAAGTCTTCGGAAATCGGCAATATAATTATCCAATGACCCCCACTTTTTAACTGAGCTAACTCCTTGAAATGGAGTTCAGGGTCCTTAACATCAAACCTCTCAATCAATCTTTCAGTGAATTTTGCATAGGAGGTGATTTGGTCATGGCCCATTATGACCATTTCGTGATGCCACCATTCATGAGCAACTCCATCTAAGTGTATGGTAGCGTACTTGATTGCTTCATCTTCGGGCATAGGATTTAGTTGGAAATAAGTGTCAACTTTCTGAATCCAAGCTCGTGCTGATGTCTTCCTTGATCCATCATAATAAGGCAAACTCAATTTTCCTACTTTCCTTTTGAATTCATTACGTTGCTCCCGGTTACCCATGTTGGGTTTGTGTCTCATTCTTAAATCAATGTAATCCCGGAGAGAAATATCATGTTGAAAACCTGGTTCAACATGAAACCAATCCTGTTTGAGTTGCTCTTGCAGTTCAATCAATGTGAGTTCATTATCTTCCTATGGCTCAACTTTGGTTGAGAAGACTGGCATCATGGTTCTTGATCTTGCTTGAGTAGTCCGATGGTTAGGAGTCCGGTTATTAACCGAGTTATCTCCCTGACCATTGTTGCCTACATTTTGGTTGTTATTGTTGTTGAGCATAGTTCTTGTCAGAAGCTCTATCATCTGTATCATTCTCTGATTTGTTGTCCTTTGCTCATTTAGAACTGCAGTCATGAGTGCTTCCCCACTTGGTTCTTCTCTTCTTTGTTCTTCTCTCTTTTCACCCATCTCTGCCTCTGAATGAATTCCCAAAATGTCAGATACTGTTTCTCCTTCAGGAACTTGTGCTGGCTGCCACTGCTTCTTGACTTCTCTATTATAGTACCACTTTTCTCTTTCACTCATGAAACCCTACAGGCTGATAGAATTAAAGCTGTGATACCACTGTAAAGTCCCTTGTCAAATTTGCCTTAAAACTTTTAATTTAAATGGTTTGGCATTTCATCAAACACTTGGCATGTAACTCCATTCAGCATATAAATGATCCTACCTCTGATTTTCTTTTAATGCTTTCTCATGAATTGACAAAAGGAATGAATAAAAGACAACTTCTAATCTGAATTAATAACCAATGGAGAATGTGATTGACTGAAATGAAAATGCAATCTCAAAGCATTCATAATGAACTATGACTGTAAGTTGGCGTTTCTTCGAATAGTGGTCATGCAGCCTCAATACTTTGCTATATGATGGACTGTAAATGTGAAACTCAGATTATTACAATAGCTTGCTAATGTCCATTCAAAGACTGATTATTTTCCTTCACATCATGAAGGGATTACAAGGCATGAATACCGACCAGCAATGTAAAGAAGTATGATTTATTTCAAATTGACTGAGCTGTTACAAGTTGACTCCCATGACAGCAATATATTTATTTATAAATGCAGACCTAAGACATTGATACGCCACTACAAGATATTCCCAAAGCATACAAAATGATATCAATGACAAACTGAAAATCGTCCAACTTGGAATGACACCTAAACAGAGAAATAACTTCACTTGTGGCAGCGACTGGAGTTATCATGAAGCCACGTCCTTACAGCAGAAACTCGACCTTGGCTGGAAACAAGCATGACATCTCCCGCTAGCATGAAGTCGTTCTCCTATAAGAGCTTTAATTCTGCACAAAAACCTCCACAGTTGATCTGCTAAATGCAAGAAAATGGTGCGCCTGGAGATGACAGGAAAAACTATGTCCTTCACGATGATCAGCTTCCAATGAAGAAATTCACTGTAGCTACTTGCTGATATGAACCTCTATTTTTACTCAATCCTTTCTTCAAATAAAATCAGAACCTTGTACTCAAATTTGGTCTCTACAAAGACCATTAAATTTGCCAATGTAGCTTTTGTAGGAAATCTGAAATGATCTCCCCTACAACCTCCAGCTAGGGTTGATATTTCACAACCGAAACTGGTATCCTAGAGTCTTCAAACCCTCGGACATGAAAACCTTCAAGCTCTCTCCAAACTGAAATGAGAAGTGAAATCCAAGACATGCTCAAATGACTAGCTCCCAACTCCTTATAAAGAACTTTTTTTTCTAGAAAGATCCTCCAAGAAGCTTCTAGAATATTGTAATATTTCCAAAAGTGACTTTATAATATTTTATTTTCACTTAAGTCACTTTTAAAATATTATTTGACTTTATAATTTATTATTTAATTTTAGTCATTTTTATTAAATTAATTAAAAATAAAGTTACCTTTATGATATTAATGTATTGAGATAACTTTATGATAATTAATTTAATATTATCCCCTTATTTCTCCTTTAGCCTTTAGGAATAATAAAGGCTAAATGATCCTCTGGAGTGGCTACTGAGAAGAGGACATTACATTTTATTTAAATTGATCAATTGAGATAAGTAGCGACTTATTCCTTTAGATGTAGAATGATACGTTTGAGGTGCAAAATTTATGATGATATGATTATTTACTACTTAGTCTTGCTGGTAATAGTTTTATTTATTTGAATGTTCTATTCTGATGCCTTCTAAATGACATCTAATTGTTTCTCTCATCCTCTTTTGTAGCTGCGATGACTTATTCTCTTTGCATGCTTCAAACTATGCTAAGCATTTTGACAATAGAACAAAGGCAGTACAAGTTCTGATTTGAGACTAATCACCATAACTCCACTTTCTAAGTCCACATCCTGTGCCCTATTTGCCTTTTTTGTTTGGAAGAATGAAACCTACTCCTAAGTGATACTCCTTATCACCACCCATGCACCTCTAGAACAATTTTTTGAGTATCATTTCCAGAATTCAATATCCTGCTATAGATGGAAAGAGGGTAAAGCCTAGAAGATGTGCTCAAATGGAGGAATCCAATCCTAGGTGGGGGATGCATTTTTATTACCATTTTCAGAAGTTTGAATATGATTTAGCAAACACCCATTTTCACTGATTAGTAGGGGAAATTGCAATGCCAAAAGGGAGAGTCAAATAGCTGATGGTTTGACCTCACTGAACAAGATTTCATCCTTGATTTAACAGTGTTGGATGGGTGCTCAATAATTGTTAAAAATAATTCTAATGAGATTTTTAAAGAGACACCTATGTTCCACGGCGTTTCGGGGATGGGGGGATGGCGGGGGACGCGTTTCTGGGACGTTTCCTAGGGGGCAATTTTTAGGGGACGGTGACATAAAATATATATATATATATATGATTTTTTTTCAAAATTTATTAATATATTATAGAGAGAGAGGGAAAGAGAGAGATATGTCAATAAATTAATAATTGATAACAACAATATCAATATGTAAATAAATCACAAGAGTAGAACTATAACAGCATAAGAAATGTCATTAAAGCATTATAAAATTTATCACAGCAGTATCAAACATCAATAAAACCATGGTCTATCAATATCCAAATGTCTCAAACATGTATCCAAAAGTCTCAAAGTTCAAACATGAAAATCAAAATATTAAATACAACAGTCTATGAAAGTAAGCCTCATTCAGGCTATGAATATCCTAATACTTAGAACTATTTGAGTCACTATCATCCTCTGGCAAGAGTGGATCATCCAATGGTAGCTTGACCAATCTTGGTTGCACCTCCTCATCAATTTTCCTAACATCCTTAGGATCAACATCCCATCGTGCTGTTGGAGTCTGCCAATACTCAGTAGTCTGTTGGTCCTAAAGTCTCAAGGCACTATGAACTGCAACTAATTTGGCATTTAGGAAAACATTTTAGGTTTGGGAGAGTTAGTGAGCCTCGCACGACCATAGAAAGGAGGGCGAAATAATAAAAAAATCAAATTTTAAAATGTTTTTTAAACCTAGGAGGCTCCCTGTCCGAGGGGGACAGCTAGCCGCCCTCGGTATGACGGGGGATGTTTCCAACATCCCTCATCTGTACTGGGCACATGGAAATGTCCCCATAGGGTAGGGGACGTTTCCTCCCGTTTCCTGCTAGTTGGGCTATTTCTGGGACGGCTGGGGGACGTCCCCTTTGCATCCCCCCCATCCCGAGGAGAGCAGGGGACGGGGACAGTGGGTTTTGGGGTAGGGGACATGTCCCGTGTAACATAGAGAGACACAAAATACTTTATATTTTAGTGTGCTGATTTTTTTGGGATTCAACTGCATAGTTTTGACTTTTGAGTCATTTACATCAGATCCATTTTTCATTAGTAGTGGAAAATTCTACTAAGCTTGCTATCCCATTGGGAAAACTTTTAGCATGTGTTGTGCCTTAGGAACCATTCATTATAGAGCTTTCTATCTCACTCATTTTTGTACAAGTGTTGTTTCTACATTGTATCAAATTATGTGATGAATTCTTGGTATTCAACAATGGAATTTTGAGTCAATCTACATTGATCCATATTTCACGAGTCTTTGATTCACAAGAACATATCTCTCACAAGGATGAGTAGTCCATTTAGCACTTATTGCATCTAAGTGATGCTCAGAAGGGTGAAGCAATGGGGCTTCTTGGGAGGTCACCCATTGTACTATTTCAGCTCAAACTTGCTTAACCATAAAGTCCTTCCATAATCAATCCTACATAGCTTGCTCTCCCATTTGCAACACCTTGAGCAAGTGTTATGCCTTGTGAATCATTCATCATAGATCTCTCCAATGCATTTGTTTTTGTATAAGTGACATTTTTGCACTTTATCAAATTACGTGTTGCTTCATGAACAATGTTTTTCAAGAACCCATTGAATGGCTCACTTGGTACTCATTGCATCTAGGTGATCCTCATAGGTGTGAAACGCTGCAACTTCACAAGAGTTCACCCATCCCAGAACCACTCTGGTTCAAGCGTGCTTAACCACCTAGTATCCCCTACAATCAAGTCCACTTAGCTTGCTATCCCATTTGCAAAACCTTCAGCAAGTGTTGTGCCTAGACAAGGGAATGTTGGTGTGAGCCAAGAATTGACTGCAAATAGGTAAGCTATCATTTATTTGATTTCCCTTAGCTGGTTCCCTGGTTAATTATCATTCTCATTGTTGCTTACTTACTTATGCCTGCTATATATTATTTCACAAACTTTGAGTTTATTTGGGAATTTTTATATTTATCTTATAGTGTCTTACATGTACCATACACTTTATATGCTCTTAAGTTTTTAGGAGAAAATATTTTTCAAATACATTAAGATCCATATGTTTTTTAAACTGAATTTTGCAAATATGGTTCAGTGTAGTCACAGGAAATCCTTTCTACTCTAGCTCAAACCTCGGTTCAATAATGGCTTCAAATATCATGGCCACTCTCTAATTTGATTTTTCATTTTATATGATGCATAACACTGTTATAATTATTGTCATTGATGTCAGAAGCCTAATTGATGTCCAAGAAATCGCTGCCAACACAATTATATTATTTGCTAAAACAGATTGGCATTTTTAGAGCAGATTACACTATGTCAAGGATGAATTCATGATGATCAAAAGGCTTCATTTTATGCTGGCTAACCTTCCTCATTTTGGCGCCTCATTGGGATTTTAAATAAATTATTTTTATTAATTTATGGGCCGACCCCCTTTATAGTGGTGCCCCATTTTGAAATTAAATTTAAATAAATTTATATTTTTATATAGGGGCCGACCCCCTTAGGAGCGCCCAAGTTTGCTATTAAACGGTGCATTGAAAGGTTGTAAAATTATGAAAAGTCACATGTTTTGTCAAGCATTGTATCCCTTCAAATGGTCGCTTATCTTGGTGAAGATATAAGAGGAGCTTGTGGAATGTGGAGAAGTGAGTGTGGAAGATAAAGAGACATATCATATATACACCGGCAGATTTTTATGAAGAGAATACAATAGAAGATTATTCAAAGGCAGATTTTTGAAGGAGAATTATCAAGAAAACACTTTGTTGAGTTAGAGGTTGGTGTCTCATATTGAGGTTGGTGCCTCATATTGGAGAGGTGGCCTCATATCGGAGAGGTTAGTGCCTTGTATTAAAGAGATTGGTGTCTCTTGCTGAGTTGATGCTCAGTGGTGGGGATTGGTATCTCCAGTGGGTTGGTGCCCACAAACTTGTTGTAAAAGAATTTTATTTTGGTGATTGGATTTGGATAGTAGATCCAAGCAGTTCTATTCTCCGTGGTTTTCTCCCAAAAGGCTTTCCTCGTAAATCTTGTGTTGCATGATTGTTAGATCTTGTGTGATTTCTATTGTTGTTGTTAAGTTTTTAAATTGGTAAAATATTAGCTTATACTGATTCACCCCCTGCCGCCCCCTGCCCTCCCCCTCCTAGTCCTCTCAGTATAAGCGTGTGCTCATCAAACACTGCATACTGCTCTAGCTCACATGCTACAGGAAGGGGAAGGAGATGCTGCTAAGGCTGTAAAGGGTGGCTTTAGGACATGGTTGTTAATTTGTCTCAAGTCATTAATCTTAAAGCACTCATCCTGGGGTGTGTTATCGCTAGGAATGTATGCATGCTAGTCTAACACATAGTCTTACATTATGAGGAATTTCATATTGTCATGAGTTTTTTAATGAAGCAAGTAAAGTTGGCTTTAAGAACAGCCTGTTTTCTCCATGCCTTTGATGATTTATTTGCATGGAGGACATTTGATGATAATAGATAGCGTTCATATTATAGATTGAATGGTCAAATCTGCTGAAAATTGCTTTTCCATGTGGATTAATTGTGAACTAAAAAATGCAACTAGTTTTTGCAAACCTATGGATGTCAATAGATAGGGTGTTAGTCTATATCCATCTATATTTGGAAACACATCAATTTTTTTGTGCCACGTCTTTTTTCAGGATTATTGTATTCTGTTTTTTAATTTTAACTTTCCTTAAAGAAAAATAGCTTTAATCTTTCAACTTATATTTGTTGCAGGGTGCACAAGCTGTGGGGATGGGCAAAGATGCTCAGAGTGTGTCAGATGCTGCTGATTTATTTACAAGAGCCAATGAGATACTAGGGTATGCCATTTACTTCTTCAATTCAAACAAGTAAAGTTGGTCAGCTTTACCTAAGACAATGAAAAAGAACCGTATAAGTCTTTCAAAAATTTGTTTTTATAGTTTATCTTGATCTGAATAAAAAGCAAGTTGGTGAACATAAATCTTGTACATGACTTTTTTTTTGCAATCAGCCAGTTGTGGTTACAGCTGGCCAGGTTACATGTCTGTTCTTGCATAAGCCATTTTTTGCAACCTGGATTTGATAACAGGTATAATCTTCTAGAGCTGTGTCTCAGTGGACCTAAGGAAAAACTGGATTCAACAGTTATAAGTCAGGTAAAAGAACAGATAAGCATTTGATGAAACATGCTGCCAAGGGCTGATGCTTTTTCTTGTTCTGACTTTGATTCAAAAATTTTGTGAAATGTATGAAGCCTTTGTTTTTGAACATTTCCAACTATTGATGGTGAATAATTGAGCAGCCGTCGTATTATTGTTGAACCTTGATTTATCAATTAATTAGTTTTTATTTTTGGGACAGCCTGCATTATATGTGACAAGTTTGGCTGCAGTTGAGGTATTGCGTGCTCGTGATGAAGGCCAGGATATTATTGATTCAATTGATGTGACATGTGGACTAAGCCTTGGTGAGTATACAGCACTTGCGTTTGCTGGTGCTCTCAGGTGTCTTCACTGAATATACTGTTGTCTCAACTCTCAATATATGGTTTGAGAATGCACATGTTGCTATGATGTGATTTTATTTTTTCTGCTTGTGTGTTGGATTTTAAAAATATGAATTTCAAAATAGTTTACTGAAATTACTGTTTGGATTATTTTCTTGCTACAGTTTTGAGGATGGACTCAAACTTGTTAAACTCAGAGGCGAGGCAATGCAAGTAAGTCATTACAATTTTTATTTAGAAGTTTCCATATATCCCTAGGCTTTATTTATGATGTATCTTCTGACAACAATTTCTATCCATTCCTTAGGAAGCATCAGATGCTGCTCAAAGTGCCATGGTCAGTGTTATTGGACTGGATGCAGAGAAGGTTCAATTGCTTTGTGATGCAGCCAATGCAGAAGTTGACGAGAAAGAAAGAGTGCAGATTGCTAATTATCTTTGTAATGTATGTGAGATGGAATTTTTGGTGGCTATTCTGTCTTGTATGAGAGCAAGTATACATTGTTCTGATTTAGTTTCACACAGTTCTAGTGTCCTGTTGGGCTGTGGTGCTTCTGAATATCGACAATTGATGTAACAAGTGTTTTACAGGGAAACTATGCAGTTTCAGGGGGATTGAAAGGAATAGAAGTTGTGGAGTCAAAAGCTAAATCATTCAAAGCACGGATGATGGTATTGCACTATTTGCGAATCTCTATCTCAGCTGTGTTTTTTCTCCTTACAAGCATCCTTTCATTTGTAATGAATGGGATGCTCTTTTGACTAAATTATTAGAAACTCTGAGGGTTACACTTTTTTTCAGTTACTGGACAGTGTTCAACAGGTTCTAGATTACAAACCCTTAAAAGTTCTAAGCAATTGTCAGCTTTAAAAAGGATAAAAGTTGAATACTAAGTTTGAGAAACAGAAATAGATACAATTTATTACAACTTAATATCTCAAACAAAATTAAACATTTAATTTACCACTAAAGGTTCAAATTTGAAAGGTCCAAGCTATCATAGGAATGATACACTATTATATAAATTAACTTCAAGAACTTACACTTGAAAGTTGAAAACACACACATCACAAGCAAAATTTAGAAGATGTTCTCACATACCTCACTGTTTAATTCCTTGCAAAAAACTATACAATTAAAAAAATGTTGACCAATTTTTATTTCAGTAATGATATTGTTATATTTAACACTAATTTTTTAGAAATCTCAAATCAAGGAGCCCAATCAATCTCAGATTATACACTTTACCCTGAGACTTTGGGATTACCTCTAGAGGCTCCATTGAAGTTGATTTTAAAAAATCATGAAGTGGGAGCTATCTGTTTCACTAGATCTTTTGATTCTTGGAGTGGTTGAACCCTTTGGGACCCATTAATGGGGTTGTAAACCTTTTTATTATTGCCTTACAATTTTTTTTTTATTGCCTCACAAAATTATTATTTATCTTGCAGACTTAGAGGTAAGGTTCGGACACTTTTAAATATTTAGAGAATCCTTCGATTGCCTTCTTTTTGTTAGTTTTAGGATCAGAAATGCAATAAGCAGAAAACTCAACACATAGAACAATGAACACAGTATTTTACCTTGGGAAAAATCCTCCTACTCGAGGGAGAATAACCCAGCAAAATATTCTCTTATAAATCAGAAGAATAAGTGCAGAAATTGCACACAAAATCAGGCCCTAGAAAAGGCCGAGTCTAATACAATGAATAATGACACTTCTCCTTGAAGTGAATCTTGAAGACACAAATAATGTCACTTCTTGAAACGGATCTGCTGCTGAAGAATGCGAACCTGCTGCTGAAGAATGCGAATTGGAATGGAATTGATTGATGCCAAAATGAGAGGACTCTATCCCCTTTAAATACCAAGCTAGGCGACCTCCTTTCTAGGGCCGACCTAGAAAAATACAAATTTTGTTTATAAAGCAAGGGCCGTCCTGCCTTGAGTTAATTATATTTAGGAGAAAATATCTCCCGCCGCTACAAAAGACTAACACTTTTGACTCTGTTAATTTTTGCTGTTAATTTTTGTGGCCTTATTATCATGCAGGTAGCAATTTCTCCGGTTAGGACATCAGCTAGGGCATATCTTTACTTTTTATCTATTCTATTCAAACTCTGGCCTTGAGAATTACAGCTGTCAACTTAATAGCCTTCCTTTCGATAATTGCTTCTCTATTTCTTTAGAGAGTAGTCCTTTAAAATTCTTGCTATCAGTTCTGAATATGAATATTTAATTTAGTGTATATAGCTGAAAGTTTTCAATTCCTTTTTTGCTGGATAATATCTCCATTTCCTTGATACGTAATATTTCTCTGACTTGCTAAATTTTCCTGATTTATATTGAAAAGTATGCTTATTATTATCATCCTTTTCTATAAACACTGTGGATCAAAATGCATCAGATGTGCTTGTTTGAAGAATCATCTGCACTTCACCTTTCATTTGAATGGGGGGAGATTTTTTATAATTTTTTTTAGTCGTTGTACTCGTTTTCTAGAAGCATCCAACTATCTCTGGTTGCCCTTTTCTAATATGTTTTCTGATTTTTGTTGTTGTACTAAACACATTGCAGATTTATTTACCAACATAAGTGATATATTCCAAGAGTCATTGCATTTGTATTTTTATCACCAAGCACATCTGGAAATTCTGAAATTTATGTCTAACACGTGACTGTATGATAATATATCCATTTTTGTTTTCTAGTCCCCAAAAACTACATATTTTAAATAACAGCACTTTCTTCTTTGATAGACAATCCATACTGTTCAACTAACAGAAAAAAATTTCTCCAAATTCCCTAAATTTTTTCTTTAAACTTCATAGGGATGTAAGAGTTGACTTTGTTGATTAGATTCTTCGGCTTCCTAATACTCAGCAAGTTATTTGGAAAGTTTTCTAAAACTAAACAAATATTGAGATAGAGCTTGATGAAACTTAGCAGTGACAAAGTTAAATATGTTCAGAATCTCATAGGAGAAGATATTTTCTCATTTCATAATTAATTCACTTCATCAACATCATCCTAAAGCATAACAACACACATTTAGCAGGTAAAATACCTTTATATTGATGGTTTAAACTGTATTGCAATTATGTGTTCCTATATTGATTTCTATGAAGTGGATTTGAATGGAATGAAAAATCTTGATTCTCTTAATTTTTGAATATTTTCCTTGCACTACACGGGTCAGAGTTGGTTACATGTGTGTTTGACTTTTTACGTTTTCCTTTTGGTTCTTAAGTTTTTCTAACATAAATGTGAATCCTCCCAGACAAAACCTTATATAGAGATAGGTGCCTATGAACTGAACACGATGGCTCCAAACCATGGATTTTAATGCTTCTCCACCCTTCCCCTACCCATAATCCATTTTGTTTGGAAGCAAGTTGTGTGCTTAATTTTGATGGGTGGTGGTCGTATGTTTATGGTTGACAGGTTCGTCTAGCTGTTGCTGGTGCTTTCCACACTCATTTTATGGAGCCAGCTGTCTTGAGGCTGGAAGCAGCCTTGGAAGCAACAGAGATTAAGATTCCACGAATTCCAGTCATATCAAATGTTGATGCTCAGCCACACTCAGATCCTGCTACTATTAAGAAGATTTTAGCTCGTCAGGTTGATTATTTGCCTATTATGTGTTGCTCCATTTTTTTGATTTTGAGTTAATTTTGTTAGATTATAACTTACGCATCATGCTATTGGTTGTCAGTATATATTTTTGGCTGATAAGTTAAGCAAACTATTGCTGTTGTTTTTGCACTTTGTAAATTTATGCACGTTCAGAGTGTCTAAGGACATTTACTAACGCAGAATATTTCGCAAGCATTCATGAAAAAGTCTTAAGCGGTTGATAATGGTTGGGTGATTTCTGATGGGATAAAATGAATTTTTTTTTTTTAAACTTCAGGTTTCATCTAGATATTAGATCTTGAATTAGATGCAGTTTTTATGTGTTGTAATCCAAATTCTTGCAAATCATGTGGTTCCATCCATTAAGACTCTGATGGTGTGCTCATAACAAGATAAAATTTCCCACATTCTTTGTAGGTGCAATGCACTTAACACAGTAATTCAATATTTGCAGGTCACATCTCCAGTTCAGTGGGAAACTACATTGAAGTCTCTTCTGGGCAAGGGGTTGAAGACTAGCTATGAGCTAGGTCCTGGCAAGGTAATTATGTCATTAGAGCAATATATGAACATCTGATGCACTATGTTACATGTTAAGCTTATGCGATCCTTTTCTCTGCCACTCAGGTTATAGCAGGGATAATGAAGAGAATTGACAAAAAAGCTTCGATCGAGAATATTAGTGCGTAGAGAAGTAAGTTACTTCAGTGTTGGAATGCATCCACTCTGCACTTCATACAGTATCTTCTGTGCTAAATGCTGACAACATTGAGGAGGAAATTTCTGAGTGCTATCATGCACTGATCAATCTTAATCACATAAATGTCTTTCCTCCCACATTTTAAACAGATCATTTTATCTCAGCTATCTGCTCGGAGAATCAATGTGAATATTAGCACTATCAGTGCATTCTTTGGATAGACACTCAATATACTATTAATTTTGATTTTTGTGTTTCCAGTTATTCTGAAAACATGTGAAGCAAACAAGCCTTTTGGTGCCTGCTTCGTTCCACAAATCCTCTTTGAATCTGTAGTGATGTTTTCTCCTGTGGTATATCATGGACTTGCCCTCAACTTTTGTTCTTTGCTAAAATCCCAAAGGAGAAGCCAATACTGTTTAGCTATGCTATCTCTTAACTTTTTTAAACTTTTCCCTCTAAGGAGGTCTCCAACTATCTCAATTTGATTATTAAGGTTATAAGAATGTCTCCTAGTTTCGCCTCAACTTGATTATTAGGCTCATAAGAATTTCTCCGATATATCTCTTCAAATTGATTATTAAGGGTCATGCCTTCACTGAGAATGATTTCATTTTCCAACAGAAGAGAAATATTGTGATGATTTATTTTAGGGCGTATATCTCAAAATACATGACAATTTTTGATCAATACTACCTTGGGCACAATTAGAACATTTTAAAGTAATTGTTTCTTGTAGATCTCGATCCTTCCATCAATTTGGTTTGTTCTTTTTCATTTTTAATAAATACATCTCTAGCTTTGTGGTTTCTGTCGATTTTGATCAGCCAGATCATCCTATGCATGGCGGTTAGCCTTTGTTAGGCTGATCAAAATCAGCTAGAATTTCAACATTCAATGATTTGATCAGCAGGGTTCTGGCAAAAGGGAAGAGGCTTACTTATGAGACTTTCAACTGTTACTGATACCAATAAATGGAGATCTTCCACTAGAACAATAGTATTGTTTTTGAGATAGAAAAAACGATGATGAAAGTTCCCCTTCATTTGGAATCACTTATCAATATCCTGCTTTGCCCAAATTTCCTTTAGCTGCCTCATGAAAATTTAACGTGGCTTCCACCTTCATTCTACTTTTTTATTAAATGTAACCTCATTATTCTTCTCTTAGAGAAAGAAAAGCAAAAGCAAATGACTCTGATATGATGAACGTATAAAATATTAGCTAAAATAATTCTTTTTGATGCATTCATTGTTCTATGCATACATCTTTCCTAATTTAACCATGAACCCGCTGCAACAACATAACACTTCATTTCTTATGTTTGTATGCAGTTCTCCTCATGAATCTGTCAGACTTACACCAGTAATATTTAGAGCAGCTTACAATCAATGCTGGAAAATTAACTAGTTTATTTATTTAAAAAATACGAGATGCATTCCTTCCTTGGGATAAACAAGTTTTTATATTCATATATTATAAAAACTAACAGTTAACATAATTATTTGGTGATGTCTTCTCCTATGATTGCCGCACCTCCTCCCGTGCCTCCTGAGCTTGCCGTCATGCATGCCCCTGTGCCTCCTGCATTTGCTGTTGGCTGAGTCCTTGCGCCCACTCCCGTAACTCTTGCATGTGATTTTGCTTCTGCGAAGAGTTCTTTTCCTACTTCGTTGTCATTTGGGGAGGGTTTGTTGCGTGGTGTTTCAGACCATTCCGTGTTTGGGCGTGTGCCTCCAGTTGAGGCCTCTCTGTCGTGCCCTCCTTGCGGGTTTGTCCCCTCTGACCCTCCCTATGTGCCTGTGGAAAGGATGTTGTTGAAAACGAGGATTTCTATCAGTGGCAGAGTTTGGTATGTCGTTTTTCCAACCTCTAGCTCTCTCTTCTTGACTTGCACAAGTGAGTTTTAGATTCTTGGAGGACCTTGGTGGTTGGTAAGATTGAACTCTTCCCTTGTGCTCAAGGTTTTTTCGTTGCTACCTTTGCTTTTGTTGAGGACTGTTGCTTGGTGTTTGGTAGGCTTTGGGCTTGGGGAGAGCTCTCTCTCTCTCTCTCTCTCTCTCTCTCTCTCTCTCTCTCGTCAAACCTTGGGCATCTTCCTTCAATCCATTTACCGAACCTCTCAATGTGCGTCTGGTGTGGGTTCGATTCTCAAATCTCCCCCTCCAATTTTGGGAGGT
>VDFB02326030.1:0-28818 GCA_007258455.2 Sequoia sempervirens
TTCTTCTTGCCATTGTAGCTTCTACTGATTTTTTGAATCTGACTTAAATTTGAGTTTTGTAGAGAAATTTTTTGTGCAATTTCCACAACTAGTCTTACATTTCTGGTTGAGTCTTACAACTCAATGACCTTTGAGGCACTCTCCTTTGGCATGCAAATCCTTAAAACTTCAAAATTTGGGTGAAATTTTTTATTCTCTACTTTAGTGTGGCTAATTTTTCCCAAAATTGAGCGCACTAAAGTGGGGGAAAAATGTAAGGTCGTAGAATTGCACCTAGGGGAAATTCCACATTTTAACACTTTTCTTAGTATTTATCAAACCTAAATGCATTAATGGAAAAAATCTCATGGGTCAAAATTTCATAATTCTAGCTCCATGTGGACCAGTGGCGAAGCAACAAAAGCCTAATGACATGTTTCTCAAAAATTAATGTTGGACACTTGTGAAACATGTAGACGTCTATGCGGTGTGCTAGTGTCTTGGTAGTTTTTTGAGCTTGAAATGGGGAATCTCGAATCTTGACTCTTGACACGTGTCCCAATAGTTATAGTTTTGGGTGTAATGGCTCTTTACCACCCTTGCATGCAACAAAACCCCTCATTTTCTCTCATTTTGGGGGTTCATTCATTCAATCAAGCTTCTCTCTTCAACTTTAATCTCTTTCACTCTTAATAGCAACACTTCTACAAGAAAAACTTTGTTGAACTAAGGTCCCTCCAACAGCCAGATCTCTCTAACAAGCATTCAATGATGCATATGTGTGTTCAAGAGGGTGTTGAGGCATGTTGGTAATGCTTTCTCACTCTTTTCTATTTGCGAATAGATTATATCTCTTTGTTCAATTACTACTTGGTGGTGCCAGTTGTACTCCTAAAGTGGGTTTTTCTTTCACCATCATCTTTTTCCATTTTGTTTACACTCTCTTTCTATTTGGCTATCCATGGAGGTGGGAACACCAAAGCGGGGATTTGACTATGGTAGGCCCTTATATATCCCCAACATTTTCCCCTCGTTCATATTGTGTGTAGGTTGCAAAGTAGGGCTTGGAGAGAAGACTCAGGCATCTAGTTGAGGGTAAGTTTTCTCCAAATTCCCCTTGTACTTTCTCATAGTTTATGTTCTCTATTTTATCATTCTGTTAAATAGACCTTAGATTTGATCTAAGAAGTGAAACTCTATTTTTCACACTTAAGTTCTCTATAGCTTAGGATGCCAACATGCCATTTGGACACAAGTGTGTCATGTTGGTGTCTTGAATCTAAACTACCATCCTTTGGATGAGAGCTCCTATGTCAGAGGAAAAATTCCAAAATTCTTGCTCTCATAAACTGAAGTAGTTTTCTCTGATAGGTAGGGTGTATACATTTCCTTTGCAATTTCTTCATTTAGCTTATGTTGAGGTGGATAAGGGTAGTTTGTT
This sequence comes from Sequoia sempervirens, assembly GCA_007258455.2. NCBI lineage: Eukaryota > Viridiplantae > Streptophyta > Pinopsida > Cupressales > Cupressaceae > Sequoia > Sequoia sempervirens. The sequence goes on from VDFB02326030.1 coordinate 1,421, forward strand.
CCTTGGGAATCTCTTGAGAATGAAGAGACTCATGTGCAGGGAATCCCACTTATCTAACACAAGTGAATTTCAAATGTGTGATAAAGGCTACAAGCTCTCATTTAGTGCTAAAGTTTATGAAATTAGAAAAACTAGTATTAGTGAGTTCGTTGTGGAAGGAAGGAGGACTGATAATGATGTATATCATCTCAGTGAAGTAAATAGATAAATTTTCTTTGCAATCCAAAGAGAAGAGAGTTGGATCTAGCACAAAATATTGGGGCACATCAATTTTGATGATCTTGTGAGGATCATTTGAAAAGAAATGGTAAGAGACATACCAAAGATCAAGAAGCCTCATTCTACAAGTTACAAACCATGTCAAGAGGAAAAGCAGATAAGGAACATATTTCCTACTAAGGAATATTCTACAACAAAGCCATTGGATTTGATTCATATAGACCTATGCGGATCAATGAGGATAAAGATCATTCAAGGTGACATGCATTTTATGATGGTTGTTGATGATTACTCTAGAATGACTTGGATTACTTTTTTGAAAGAAAAATAAAAATATTTTGATATGTTTAAAGCATTTAAGACTATTGTTTAGAATGAAACTAGAAAATAAATGAACTTTTTGAGATCAGATAGAGGTGGAGAGTTTACTTATGATAGGTATGATGAATTCTATGAGTTGCATGGGATCCAGACACAATTTTCAATCCTAGAACTCTGTAGTAGAACAAAGTAGCTGTGAGGAAGAACTAGATAGTACAAGAGATGGCCAAAACAATGTTAATTCAAAAAAAGTTTTCAAATATGTATTGGAGAAAATAAGTTCAAACTATAGAATACATTTTGAATAGAGCTCAAATCAGACTAAAGGCTACTATTAAAGCAACATATGAGTTGTGGAAAGGAAGATTGAATTCAGTTAGACATCTCAAAATATTTGGAAGAAAATGCTACATCAAAAGGGATGAAGTAAATTTTGGTAAGTTTGATTCTAGATCTAAGCTATTTTTCTTGGTTATTCTATGAAAAGAAAGGCATATAAGGGTATGTGCAAGATAATCGTGGAAAAAACAGGCCCTTAAGTGGCAAAATATTCAAAAAAATTAGAGTTAGGAAACTTGATGTAAAAAATTGAATAAGTTATCTATATTATTTCAAAATATGTAAGAATAGAATGTAGAAATTGGGTGCTAGTTTCTAAACTACTGGGATTTTATTTTAAAAGTCTAACGGCAAAATTGAGGGAATTTCAATGCAGTGGTACTTAAATTTCAAAGGAAAAATAAGTAGGTGTCTGTGTAACCACCCTAACCACAATAAAATGATAATGTTTTTATAGATTTTTTAGATAAAGTAGATGACTCATGTCCTAATGTGTATTTTTTGTAATTTTTTCCAACTAAATAATTAATTATGATTTTTATTACAACTTTTTTAAAAAATATAAAAAACTGTGTTACGATAACCACATAACTTGGTCAAAGGCTTCATGAAATTCAATTTTTTTTAATCCTATATTATGCAAAGCATAGAATGCTTGACCCATGTTTTGGATTCAAAATGCTTGATCTTGTTGAAAGATATAGATGTTTTCAATCAACCTATCAATCAGGACTTTATTCATAATTTTAATAGAAATTGAATAATAATTACTTATTAAATTCAAAGTAAAGCATAATTTATATGGGTGGAAAGTTGATAATCTCCTTTAAAAACCCTTTTTGTTTCATCAATTTTGGGTAAAAAAATAGTCGTCAGCCACATACCCATCATATTGCCACTTTTTGGCCCATCATGATCCTGCACATACCCATAAATGACATAAAAAATACTATAAAGGATTATGGAAATTGTCCATGTAAGTATTGATGAAACAATATAATCCACTGATACTCTAGGTGAAGAGGATAATGAATATATATTATCCTATATAATTCTTAGCAATGATGAAGACTTAGAGATTGACTTAGAGAATATAGTTATAAAGACTCTAAATAGGTATGTTTAGAATAATATTTTTGAAGATAAAATTATAGGAGATAAAGATAGTGGAGTCTAGACTCAAAAAAGAATTAATAAAGAAAATAAATAGGTACACTTTGCCTTATTATCAAAAATTGAACGAAGATCCTATGTGGAGGCAAGCAAAGAGAAATTTTGGTTAGACTCCATGCAGAAAGAATTGACTTAGATTAAGAAAAATGAAACTTGGAAATTGGTTTCAAGACCTAAAGACAAAAAAGGAATTGGTACCAAATGAGTTTCTAGAAATAATTTAAATGAAGATGGAGAAGTGCTTTAGAACAAGGCTAGACTTGTATGCAAAGCATGCACATAGGTTGAGTGAATTGATTTTGAAGAGACATTTGCTTTGGTAACAAGGTTAGAAGTAATTAGAATGTTTTTGGCCTTATCAACATTCAATAATTTCAAGGTATATCAGATGGATGTCAAATCTATATTCTTGAATTCTCAAATAGAAGAGGAAGTCTATATTGAAAAACTAGAAGGATTCCAATGTTCAGACAATCCAAATTTTGCGTGTAGACTAAAGACATAACTTTATGGACTCAAACAAGCTCCTAGAGAATGGTATTCTAGATTGGAAAGATATTTGCAACAACAAAAGTTTCAAGATAAACAATATAGATAGTACATATATATAAAAACAAAAGGTGATTAATTATTGATTATTGTTGTTTATGTTGATAAAATTATTTTCGGTGGTAGCATTGATGCTATTTGTAAAAGGGTTTTATGATGTAATGTTGAATGGATTTTAAATTTCATTGCTTGGTGAGTTGCCTTTCTTTCTTGGTTTACAAATCTCTCGATTAGACAAAGGTATATTCATTTCTCAAAAAAAGTACATAAAAGAGATGTTGAGAAAATTTATGAGGGAAGAATGCAAATTGGTGAGTACACCTATGGTTATTGGTGTAAATTTAGTAAGGATGATGAATTTGTTCCAAAAAACTAGACTTTGTCAATGACTGGTAGTTTAATATTACACACTTGATCCCATAATACTGGTTTACAATTTTTGGGAGATCCTAATTTTTGTTGAAATCACATATTTTTAGAAAATATAATGATTTAAGCCTTGAAAAGTTCCATTTAAAGGATTCCAATGGAAAAAGGTTTGATTGAACCACCTTAGATAAAACCCCATTAGTTTTAAACCATACCTATAACGGAGTCTCCTTTACACCTATCAAAATGTTGATAAAAAACCACTTTTGATTTACCTTTTGGGGGATCAAATGAATTCATTTAAAATTTATATTTTGTAAGTATTTATTCCTTATTATAAACTTCCCAAAAAGTATAATTTTAAATAAATTTAATTTAATTATTATATTTATTTTTTATTTCTTATGAATGTAGGTTTTTCACTAAAAATCAAGATCTCTATTCTCCACGTGGAAAAATAGAAAATTGTCAAATTTTTTTTTGAAAAATATCAATGCACTAGATATTGAAGTCCTTGATCCAACAAAAAAAATTAAATTAAATTTTCATACTATCAAAAAAAATTATATTGTATAGAATCCACCTATGTCTCAATTGTAATTGGTTTGACTTCAAAACTTGATTAAGGAAAAAATATTCAATAAAACACTATGAAACCAAATAAAAGCACTGGATATCATAGTTACAAATCTAAATAAAAATATATATAATTTTATCCTTCACGGAAATTTTTTTATGTTGCATACGGTGAACATCACTCCTTAAAAATGGTGTTTACTGAAGAAAAAAAACTAGTTTACGAAGGAGAGGGAAAAAGAAGTGCAATTTGATTCCAAAAAAAATGAAAAAATATATTTAGAATCTATAAACAAAATTTCACAAATCACTAATTTGCATCATCTTCAAATTCCTCATAGTTTAGTGCTATAGGTTCCTGAAAGTGAAGATTTAGGTAGAAAAAAATAGTTCAGTGTCTAGTTTGGCCAAAAATTGTAAACCAGTATTGTGGGATCACAAGTATGTGATTGTATCAAGAACAAATATAATGCAAGTAGTTGGGATGGCAGCTAGGTTTTAGGAAATGCCTAAAGAAACTCATATCAAAGTTGTAAAAAGAATATTAAGACATTTGAAGTCTACAATAGATTTTAGCCTATGGTATTCTAAGAGTGAAAACATAACACTAACTACATACACAAATTTAGATTGGGTAGGAAGCATAGATGAATGGAATAGCATAAGTGGTAGAGCTTTCTTTCTTGGTGGCAATCTTGTATCCTAGTTAAGAAAATACTAGGATTCATTAGCCTTATTTATAGTAGAACGGAAGTATATTATTGTAGCTTCATTTTTCACTCAAGTATTATGTATAAAGAAAAAATCGAAGGAGATGAAAATAGAGATTGATGAACATATTTCAATTATTAATGATAATAATAGTGCTACAAATATTTTGAAGAATCTAGTGATTCATTCAATGAAAAAGCACATTGCAATAAAGTATAATTTTCTGAGAGAAAAGGTTGCAGAAAAAGAGGTAAAGTTGGAGTATGTTGAGACTAAGGAGAAAATAGTTTACATTTTCACAAAACCTATTCCAAAGGAGAAATTGAAAATAGTTTACATTTTCACAAAACCTCTTCCAAAGGAGAAATTTTAGTATCTTTGGTAGAAGTTGGGAGTTTTCACTCTCTCCTCTTGAATAAAGAGGAAGTATACGGAAAGAGGGACTGTTGAGTCCCTACCACGAGTGTGCTTGGTGGCCTTGAAGAACAATTATTAGTCTAGACATGACACAAGAAGAGACAAAAGCTCAAAATGAAATGAGGAATGAATCCGAAGGATTTTTAAATTGCTATATCCTTCAAGGGAAGTGTTGACCTTTTCCATTGATGTAAAAGGGGGAGAAAAGAGTTCAAAATCCTATATCTGTAAAAAGCTCACGAACTCTAGATTGTATCACATGAGAGGAGTTTCAGATTAAGGGTGTTGATGTACTAACAATATTTAGTTGTTTTACATCAATGAAAAAATGAGATATTTTTGAACATATGTTGTCATTGATGTCAAAGGAGTGATGTGAAGAGATCCGCAAGAATTAAATTTTAATTACTTCTATCATGTTGGAGCTTTTGAAATTGAGAGGTATTTCTATCATGGTTATGCCATGTTAGAGCTTTTGAGAACAATGTGCTAGGATGAAATACACTATGAAGAAGATTTTGGGAGATTGTTGGAAATTGGATTGCATAAAATGGTTTTCATTAATGTCAATAGGTTGCCATTGATTTCAATACAGTTATATGCGGTCCGGTATGCTAGCTCGTCTAGTGTGTTGGTTTTTAGGTCTGGTTTCTACTGTGAGACAAGCTATGATTAAGATCTTGGCCAACTAAGCATGTGCACTATATTATGTGTACTAATTATGTTTTATGGATGCTTTGGCCAACATAAGAAATTCATTAACCTTATATGATGCTGAACTAATTGATATAGATAGATAGATAGACAAATAGATATACAGAATGAAACTTGAAGAAAGCAAAAGCGTGGGAGAGAATTTGAAATTAGAAATTGAACAAGGCAAGGTAGAGGAAGGATGCTTAAAAGAAATTATCAATCAAAAGATATAAAAAATGTGATAAGCTTGAACAAGAAGTAGTAACGCTTAAATTTGATTTGGGAAAAGAGAAATCTCATGAAGAAAGGTTCAAGATAAGCTCTATAATGCTCGATAAGTTGATTTCATCTCAGAAACCTGCAAAGGATAAAGGTGGTCTAGGACTTGAAGAATGAAAAAGCTCAAATACTAAAATAGCTTTCAACAAGATGAGCAATCAAATGATCAATACCGGAAGTATACCCATCCAACAACCTAATGTTCAAAGGTACCCATATTTTAATGTCTTTTGTTTCTCATGCAATAAATTTGGACACAGGGAAATAAAATGCAAAAGTAGGATGAACCAAAATAGAATGAGATAGAATGTTGGATTCTTTGTTGGAAAATGTTATGGTTGCAACAAGTTTGGACATAGAGCTACCAAATGGAGAAACCATATGATGATAAATAGATTTGATACAAATAGAAGAATTCAATCCTTTTAAGGCTATTGTTACACATGAAATATCTTTGGATAGAAGGCTAATCAATGCAAGATAAAGATAAAAGTAAATTCATTTGATCTTGGATATGTTATGTGCTACACTTGCAATAAAAGAAGATATATCTCAAAATTCTGTTGGAAAAAAGCTAATCCAAAACAAAATAACAATCCTATGAACAAGGTAGATCCAAAAGAAGTAAGGAGAGAAATGGAAAAAAATTGGAGAAAGAAAGAAGAACCTAAGAACAAAGATGAATCAAATGACCTTGTATTTGCATCTACTGTAGATACCTCTTCTAAGGACTGAACCCAATAATGGTTTCAGGGGGAGCAGTCATAGAAAAATCTAGAAAACCCCCAATATATGATGTGTCATGTGAAGAAAAATGGATATATGATGTGAATGTCTATTTTGAAGGTGTTGAAGAAAATTTCACCATAAAAGATGCAAATCAAGAAATTTGTGGAGGCCTTCTTGGCTCACAGTGTTTCTCAAAGATAGTTGTTAATTTAAATTTTGAAAAAGCAATAAATGCAAAATTGATCTAGCAGTATTGGCTGAGAAGGAGGTACTAACAGAGTGAAGTATATATGATGATTTCATAAGCAATAAATTACCCTTTATGATGAAACCCTAAAAGTGACAAGCTAAAGAATGATGATTGAGTGGTCACTTTTCACATTATGAATCAAATGAGCTAAGGAGTAAAGTGTAGCCAAGAAATAAGGAGTTATGGTTATTGGCAAGTGAAAATATGGAGAACAAGGATAAAACAACATAGTTGAAGGAAATGGTAGTATTTAATCTGCGTAGCAGCGGACTGCAAAAATTAAGTTACAAATCAATGAATATAATCATGAAAAGATTTGAAATATCAAGGGTTCCCTTTCAGTTGTGCAAATAAAAATGGTCAAGAATTTAAGGCAAAAGGGTTTAGATATTTGGAGCGAATTTCCATACTTTTCAGATGTAGACATTATTTGATTTGTCCTAAGTAGAATTCAAGGTGATCAGATGATCTTTGAAAAACCCTATGTGATCATGAAGGAAGCAATTGTAGCAATAATAGTTTTATGCAATAATGGACCCATTCCAGTAAAGAAGTTTGTAAATAAAAAATTAGTTGAAGGCCTAACTGGGGTAATAGGAGATCAAAGGGAACTTCTAATTCATACTATAATCGACCCTGTGATAAGGTATGTGACATATGACATTTCATATAAGATTTATTTCAGAAATAGGGAAGGCTCTACTTTAGTAATTTTTGTTTATGTTGTGCATCAAATGGTTGAGAAGAATGAGGATTTTGATTTCGAATAGTTACTAAGGAATCAATTAATGGAGAATATAACTGTGACAAAGAATGGAAATTACACTTTTAATTTTGAATCTTTGGCTATATGTTTTATGATGTATTTTTTGAAATCGTTACTGGATTGAAAGAGAATGTTGTGTGAAAGTTATTTATAACAGTTGGGAAGTAGGTCTACCAGTATCTGGAATGTCTAACAAAGAAGGAAAATATTTGTAAAAAATACTTTGAAAACAAAATAAGTGTATGGAGTTCTGGCATGATTTCCAGTCCAATTGGGATATTTGAAGTAGGATCCTCCTCCAGAAAGAGGAAAGCACGAAGAATTATCTCAAGTTCTCCAAAAATAAAGAGGTTGAAGATAGAGGAGAAGAAAGAAGAAAAGGAATAAAATATTATAGAGGTAATTGATTTGGCATTAACTGATGATGATGATGATGAAGATTTCATTAAGGAGAAGGTGTTAAAGATTCTTAGGCAATCTAATGGACTGAATAATATTGGAGATGTTTGGTTGTCATGACCATCATATGAATAGGATGAGATTATGGATGCCTTGGCTATTTGCATAATTCATAATGATATTGATCTAAGTGAACCCATAATTGTTTTACTAGAAGTATTGATTGAGCAGATTGAAGATAGACTATAGGAATAGTCACCTAGTGAAACAACAAAAAAAGATGAGATTCAATTGGCCATGGAAGAAAGATGCAAAAATGCACAAAAAAATTGACTGAGAGCATAAATGAATTGGAAACATGCATCAATAATGTAAGTAGTTTGTATAGGTATTGTCTCTAGTGGCCTACTACTATCAGAAACTACATAGCAAAAATTGATGTTATTGAGCTTGAACTGAATTCTATTGGAAAGACATATGATATCCTTAATGACAAGGATGGAGCACAACAAAAAATGATCAAAGTCTAAACTTGCACTCATTGTGGTACAAACTGATGGTATTGTGAAGAATTTTTGGAAAGTTAAAGAGATAATTGAGTTGAGATTGGAACAAATTTTTGGTCTCTTGGTGGAAGGTGAAAAACATGAACAAAATATCACTATCTAAGATACTCTTCTAGAAGAAATTGATTCAATAGCAAATAACAATAGTATTTGTTTAAACATTAGGTTGGAAGTGGATTCTTGAAAGACATGTATTCCAAAACTCAAAGAAAAATACAAGGAGATATTTTAAGGGAAGAAGGATTGAGGTAAAGAACCATTTTCGATATCATTTTTTAAGACTATTTTTGTAAAAAAAAAAAAGTCTTGAAGTAAGGGGAGGTAGAACTTTTTTTCTTTTCCATTGATGTCAAAGGGGGATAGGAAGCATGTGAAAATAATGAAAAACATTTGAGCTCATCAAAATGATTACAAAGGTTGTTGTTGTCTTTTCACATCTTGTGTTGCCATCAATGACAAAGGGGGTGATTGTTGGAAATTGGATTGCATCAAAAGGCTGTCATTAATGTCAACAAGTTGTCATTGATGTCAACATAGTACGAAATGTATGAGATGATTATTGGAAGCTATTTCCTATTGAATATGACTATTATATGTGGTCTGGTATGTTGGCTAGTCCAGTGTGCTAGTTTTTAGGTCCGATTTCTATTGTGAGACAAGTTATGATTAAGATCTTGGCTGACTAAGCATGTGTAATATATTATGTGGACTAATTATGTTTTATGGATTCTTTGGCCGACAAAAGAAATGTGTTAACCTTATATGATGCTGACCTAATTGATAAATAAAATATACTTACATACATACATACATACATATATATATATATATATATGAAACTCTCTAGATAAGAGAATAGAGAAATATAGATAGATAGAAAAAAAATAGAGGATAGAAATAGAAAAGAAAGAAGAGAGAGTGGAACATAGTAGAGTAAGCAAAGAAGGAAAAAGACAATAAAGTGTATGTGCATCAACTAAAGATTAGAACATAATTATTGAGTGACTACTAAAATGTAGTACTACTTATATAGAGCTTTATTCAAAACTAAACTCAACACAAGAAAGGTGTAATCCATCGATTCACACTTTTGGCGATGAAGCCATAACTCTTGTATTTGATTAGCCATATTTTATATCTCAAGGCTGTAGCCAATGGATAGTGAGTCTGTGATGAGTCCTTATTTTAGGTAGTGTGTAGCCCGCCATGCAAACCCTAGATAACACAGACAAAGCAACTAATTTTTTTTTTTAAACCATACAATTGAACATGTAAGAACATTAACCATAATCACATAACACATTACATTACACTATTACACTTAGTTCTCTGGGGCATGCGAGGTTACTTCACAAACAACTAACAATGAAAACAAAGATAACAACAACACAATTCACTACTTATAGCTATATTCAATGATCACACAAGCTACAAGAAAAGATAGAAGTGATTTACTAACTTTGGCAATAGATTCTACTTACTTAGGTCAACTTAACATACCTCTTACATTCTATTTTATTGACAAGTCCTTGCTCCCAATGCCTATACCTGCAAGATCTACATGACTTGGCACACACATCAAATCAAAGATAGTTAGCACATGATCACTAAGAGAAGCTATATAAATCAATGGTAGTTTTTACGTTATCAAAATAAATGACAAATCTCAAACAAGACTTAGAAGAACAGTCCTAGGGGCCCGACCTAATGCCTCGGGAGCTCATCACTCGATGGCCTTGCCTACGTATATAATTCGCAGAGGCACCGTAGTTCGACAACTTGAGCTGCTCCAACTCATTGACTGACCAACCAAGGGTTCACTCATAAGACTTTCAAGGAGGAATCTACCCAACACAAAAGTAACACAACACCACAATTACATGCTAACCTCAATCCTCTATTCATAAGCATTATGTGACCCAAACAAAATTACATACTAGAGGATAAATCGAAGTCAACATTTAAGAGAAGAATAATAACAAGAATCCTTCTATTGTAAAGACAAACCATCATCCAATCAATTTCATTACCCTGTTAGGTAAACATCACTAAGAAAGAATTAATCTAAACTCAATTCAATTTCACTATTTCCCTTAACTCCCTTATAAAACCATTTACTAAACCAAACATAATCCTATTTACATTATTTCCCAATTTTCATTCCTTTATCACCAATTTTCAATATTTTATTTTAATTAATATAAATATAACAATCCTTTCTTAATACATATTTCTATTTTTCTTCAATATAGTTTTCTAATCAGCTAAGACTCGCAACATATCAAACGCTATCGTTAAGTAATTATCCATTCTTTATAAAAAGTTAACTAAATTTTATCTACAATAAAAAAAATAACATAAATAACTAACTAAATATATATTTACTTACTTCCTTCTCCCTTCTAAGACAGGGTTACTATAAACATTTAACATTATACTCATAAAGCATAACAAAACAATCAATTAATTATGTTTATTAAGAAATCCTTAAATAACTAAGGGAAACTATAGAAACATAATATATAGAGTCTAAAACTCCTCTGACAAAAACGAATGGTTCTTTTAATAATATTAACCATACATAAAAAGAAAATATAAACACATTCACTCACCTACACATAAAATCAGTCATTAACCTTAACTCTATACCTGTCTATCCAACAGATTATAACCAACATGTAGCATTGAATAAAAACAGGGAATTCAAGTTCCATTTGCTAAACTTTAAAGAGACAAGTAAGGAAAATGTAGCCTTCCCTAACAAAATCCTACACACCCGATTTCAAGAAACAAAAGTAAAGCTAGAAATACAAAGGCCACCCAGAATAAAAGAGCCTCACGGCTTGGGCACAAGCTAGGCTTGTTACAAAATAAGAGTTTTAAACACTCCTTTGAAGTAGTTGTTGGCCAAGTTATGGCTGGCCAGGCCCGGTGATAAGGAGGTAGAGGTGCAATACTTCACACAATGGTAATCACAAATTGCATTCCATGTCTGGATTAAACATAAGATGCATATCGATCTTCATGCTGAGTTGGCCACCTAGGGCACAACCTAAATCGATGGTGACTAAGGGTCATAAATGAATATGGTGGAGTATTTCCAGCAATGATGCATTAAAAGGCTACAACTTGTGTTTTGTGCAGCAGATTAATGCTGATGCTAATGAAAATAGCAGAAGATAGGATCACACTTGAAGTAGTTGCAACATCCTAGTAGATCGACATGAGAGAAGTAAAACAATAAGAATATAAACAATGCATTACTGACTGCTCATAAATAAGGCTAAAAGTAATGAGCATTGCTGCATACCACACATTATAGAAGGAACCCGAGAATGATCTAACTAAGCGACATCAAGTTCACAGGCATTAGCTGTAATGATTGTGACATTCACCAATATTTGAGTTTTGACAAGGAGGAGGAGTTTATTATGCAAATAGGCCGAACTTGATTCCCTCTACAGGGATCGAACCTTCACCAAGAGCCATATTCTTCAATCCACGCAGCATACAAGCATGCATACATTTTTCCAATATAAGGGTGACAATACATACAAGACGCTGGGGGAAGCCTTGTAAGCTAAAGTGGCAAGCTAAAATGGTAAACAAACAGTCATACCATGCGCTGGGCACAAGAACACAACTAGTTGAACACAGTAGACACAAACTAATCAGCATAGACCTAGACCCAAGTCAAAATCAAATACCCAACAGGGTGTTGCAACACCATACAGAAATCGACATACTATGAAAGAACAAAATGCACAAAATCTGACAGTATGGGCGCATGGAGACAAGCAAGGAAAAACGACTACAACAAGGTAGCCAAAAGCATCAATTATATTGAATGATTTAAAGGAAGCCCCAAACAAAATCTTCGAAGCAAAGACAAAACTCGTCCCTATCCTCTGGTTCTACTAGAAAAATAGGCTAGAACAAACTATTAAAGAGTCAAAGACATCTACAGAAGCCAAGAATAAGAATTCGCTAGAGGAAGGCAATGGCAACGAAAGAAGAGGGCATCACAAGCTTAATGAGAAACCACCGAATTCATCAGAGAAAAGATATCAGCTTTAAAGAATGGTGATCAAACACACACAATGGCTACCAATAGTAAAGGTGAAAACCCTATCTAAGAGTCTCTCCTGAAACGCCCTCCCATGACATAGAATAGGAATCAATTTTATTACATAAAAAATAAAAGGGCAAGCAATTGCAATATTAATAACCAATAAGATCGGCTTCTACAATGCCAAGCAACTTATAATAAAAGAAAATTGACTGATAGCAACATCAAAAGGTCCCCGAAACAAAAATGATGGAGAAAAGGCAACGAACTAAAGCATCAACACCCGATACGAGGCAGACAACAAATTCGATTCTAGGCATGGAGTATTTCAAATGTGCACAGTCAATGCATGATCCTCATGGTAGGAGGAAATAAACCAACCAAAAGGTGTGAAGGAAGTGAAAAGACGAGAAATCGAATTAACAACTTCAACACAAATATCAAAGACATGCTTATATTGTCTTTTCAATCGAATCTCAAACATTCAGTTGCAGCAAATGAAAGAGTGGGTAAGTATCCACAAACTACAGATAAACGAAGATGAGAGCGAAGTGATTCCAACCTGGAGTCCTACGTTGTGATGTTGGCGAGGATGCACTGATCAAGCTCTTTCGTAGCCTCTAGAACGTTCTTCGTTCTCCCACCACTTCTACCAAACTTTCAATCCAGAACTTCAGAAAACCCGCTCCCTCTCCCTTCCCTCACACAATAATATTAATAAATAAAGATAGATCCCCTAATTTCCTTTTTACAAAAAATCAAACCATGCATTGGTTCGTTTTCTGCTTTAACAGCTCACTCATTATCTCTCCAAAAAAATAAATAAAAAGAAAAATAAAAATAAATAAGTTTAGAATTAATTCTATTCTCAAAATGTCCCCACAAGATAATATCTTCAGCTTTTCTGATTTAATAAGCTTTAAAAGGATAATTTCTAATTATCACCACACTTTTCTAAAATTCAACTAAAACAAGCTTTTAGTAATTAAATAGCTTTTGATTACATATAATTAAAATTCAATACCTACTAAATCATAATTAATCAAATAAACAAAAATGACATTAATTAATCTTATAAAATCAAGATAATTAAATAACCTCAAAATAACACTAATTAATTCCAAAAAGAATAGAAATTAAATTGAATAACAACTAACCATAATTTAAATAAATTAACTAAATTAAATCAAATAAAGGCCAGGACAAGGTCAACACATGACACTACAAAACTCCTAATGATGTGAAGGACTTGGGACAGAGATACTTCCTTTTTACAATGTCGTACCCGTTGAGTTAATTTTGTGCTCGCCCCGAATCGAGGCTTTTAATCATGTAATTCATCATACTCACTAAAGCTCCATCAGAACTTTTGGTTCCATCTTCCTCCTCAGATTCTTTAGCCAGATTACCTACACATCCAAGGTGAGAGTGGAGGGACACTACATCCTCCCCCCCTAAAACTCTACTTACTCCTGGAAGTCACATGGCTCAAAATGGAAACATAACCACATTAGTACCAAAATTTCTCTAATCTATAATTTGATGTACACCCTCTTTCTGCATCATTACAATTAAAATCACTATCCGGCTTCACATTTGAAAATCATATCTTCTTAACTACTTTTATTTATAAACCCTTACATCTCTTACAATAACATACTTGGTTTCAGCATTAGTAACAAAGCAAGTACTCCTATTAGCTCAATTTTCCATTTACACAACGAACATCTTCAAAATATCATAGAAAGAAAACACATCAATGATTACTTGAAGTTAACAAAATACACACCATAACATGATTCAGTAACATATTGTAAGTCACAATTTGTGATTCCCAATAATATCCAATCTATTTTATACCACAGAGTCACAATATACCCACATTTAGAACAACATGGTTATCCCTCTTTTACATCAATAGGCACAAATATAAGAAATATTCTTCTACACATACATACACAGTCACATCACTGGGAAAGGCACATCACAAGGCTACACAAGGGTCCCTCTGGACACCGAAAAGCAGCATACTAATCTATGATACATAATCCATGAGCCAAGAGCTAATATCCATCTCACATAATCCATACCTCACACTCAGTGGCTTGATGGTGTTAGGCCACACACACATGGCGAGACCATCCAAACAAGACCACTATGACCCATCTCTTGTTGTACAAGGTGGTTAGCCTCCAAGAGATAGTCATCACACATAGGTGGGTAGTGGGTCCTAGCTATAAAATAGCCTCACATACCCCCATCCTCAAGGTTCCCTGCGTCTACTTCCTCGTATACACTCACCAAGTCCGCCTCATACGTCCTTGGAGAGGAATCACAATACAACACATAGCCGACCTCGAAAACAATAAGGATAAATTAGTTTAGCCACCAAAGTCATAAATTAAAAGAAAACAAGAATTCAATTTCAACAATAAAGAACTAAATGTGCACAATTTCAACACTAAATCAAATGTAACCACGAGGGCTACGAGCAATAAGATCACAAAGTATGGCTAAACCATCACAATCAAATATAACAAAGTGTCGGCTTTCACAATCACTAGAAAATCATCAATAATTATAAAGAAAGTTCACAATCCTTAGAAATTGCACTATACAACACTGCGTGACTAGATACTAGCCACCAAACGAGGAAGGAGGGAACAACGTCCGGCTATACAATAGCCCCCATGTGGTGCGGAGTGAGCACGCCATCCACATGACCCAGAGTGTGCTCCTCGGCTACACTCTGCCTCGCGTCGTCACGCGACATGGACTAACCAAGTGGCCCACGCACTCCTTGGTTGCCCGCATAGGATGTGCACCTCGGCCTCCATCCTGCATCGCATCTCAGTGCGGCGTGGTCATACACCAGCCGGAGAAGGCACGCACTGGTCGTATGCCGCATGGCAGTGTGTCGTGGCTCCGCGGAAGTAGGCACGCGCTAGACACACCCCGCATAGCGATACCTCGTGGAAAAGGCACACGCAGGTACTCGCCGTCGCCAGAGGTATACATGGCTAGGACCTACCCATATGCTAACCGACCCAAACACTGTCGAAAGCAAACATGAGTATCCCTCTACAAATGTGTGAGGCCCCATTACGCTCATCACACAAGTAGGCTATCATAGCACATCTCATAGTGCACCTTCACGTGTCTAAGCACGTGGCATCGTGTCCTCGAGCCCAGCTCGCTACCATCAACAACACGGCATCATCACCAGCACTGTGTCGGAACATCAGTGGGGTGTGGCATCGTATCCATTGCATCATGTCGGAACATGTGCAAATACGGTGTATGCAATACATATATGGGCATATCAATATGGGGCTACTCGAGCTTCACCTCTCATACGGACGAGGTTCACTCGCTAATGTCAGCTCAACGTCCCTATGGACGGCCAGACCAATACTAACAACCAATGCTGCTATACTCAAAACTGTGGGGTTTAGGCTGGCACATATGAATCAAGTACCCTGATCCATCATAAGGGGAAGTAGTGAGTACGTTTCCTCGGGATCGGTTGAGCTAAGAATACTCTGCGTCGCAATATGCGTACGCTACACACTCCGCCCAAGGAACTTTGTGGCTGCTACTACCCCTTCACAGATTGAGGGACTAGAGAACCAAAAGAAAAGAATCCATGAAACTAGCTTTTGGCTACTCTTATATGTATAGATTTTCAACCACACGTGGGTTGGCCCTCAATCAGGTAACAAACATACACACATAATGGTATGGTTAATCCCACACCAAATACAACAGTTTCCCCATGGATGGATACATAGTATCACCATCGCATGGCACACAAAGCAAGCACAGGGTACTCACAACACTCAATCAATGCACAGTTACTGGTTCTCACATTTACAGGGGTTACAATTACATGCACAACTCCATTACTCTTCAAAAGATCACATTCCATAAGTACTATTTTCCATATATCTCATGATGCTACAAGCCAATATCATGATTACTATGATCACTTAACAACTCCAATTAATAAATTCACATTCACCTCTATTCATTCAGTATAACATTTTTGCCTTCATAACATATGCATATGTAGACTAACTTTTCTTCTAGAAAGAATATATAAACCGGACAACATAATGGGCTCATATGAAACCAGAGTGCCCAGTGTTAGAACCTTTGCTCTGATACCAAGTTGTAACGCCCGTCATGCAACCCAGAGAACATAGACAAAGCAAACAATTTTTTTTTTAAAACATTACAATTGAGCATACAAGAAACATTAACCATAAACATATAACACATTACATTACACTATTACACTTAGTTATCTGGGGCACGCGAGGTTACTTCACAAACAACTAACAACGAAAACAAAGATAACAACAACCCAATTCACCTCTTGTAACTATATTCAATGATCACACGAGCTACACGAAAAGATAGAAGTGAATTATTAACTTTGGCAATAGAGTCTACTTACTTAGGTCAGCTTACATACCTCTTACATTCTATTTTATCGACAAGTCCTTGCTCCCAATGCCTATACCTGCAAGGTCTACATGACTTGGCACACACATCAGATCAAAGATAGTTAGCACATGATCACTAAGAGAAGCTATATAAATCAATGGTAGTTTTTACGTTATTGGAAATAAACGACAAGTCTCAAACAAGACTCAGAAGAACAGTCCTAGGGGCCCGACCTAATGCCTCGGGAGCTCATCACTCGATGGCCTTGCCTACGTATATAATTCGCAGAGGCACCGTAGTTCGACAACTTGAGCTGCTCCAACTCATTAACTGACCAACCAAGGGTTCACTCATAAGACTTTCAAGGAGGAATCTACCCCAACACAAAAGTAACACAACACCACAAATACATGCTAAACTCAATCCTCTATTCATAAGCATTATGTGACCCAAACAAAATTACATACTAGAGGATAAATCGAAGTCAACATTTAAGAGAAGAATAATAACAAGAATCCTTCTATTGTAAAGACAAACCATCATCCAATAATTTCATTACTATGTTAGGTAAACATCACTAAGAAAGAATTAATCTAAACTCAATTCAATTTCACTATTTCCCTTAACTCCCTTATAAAACCATTTACTAAACCAAACATAATCCTATTTACCTTATTTCCCAATTTTCATTCCTTTAGGGACCAATTTCCAATATTTTATTTTAATTAATATAAATATAACAATCCTTTCTTAATACATATTTCTATTTTTCTTCAATATAGTTTTCTAATCAGCTAAGACTCGCAACATATCAAATGCTCTCGTTAAGTAATTATCCATTCTTTATAAAAAGTTAACTAAATTTTATCTACAATAAAAAAAATAACATAAATAACTAACTAAATATATATTTACTTACTTCCTTCTCCCTTCTAAGACAGGGTTACTATAAACATTTAACATTATACTCATAAAGCATAACAAAACAATCAATTAATTACGTTTATTAAGAAATCCTTCAATAACTAAGGGGGAACTATAGATACATAATATATAGAGTCTAAAACTCCTCTAACAAAAATGAATGGTTCTTTTTAATAATAATCATACATAAAAGAAATATAAACACATTCACTCACCTATACATGAAATGAGACATTAACCTTAACTCTATACATCTATCAACAGATTATAACCAACATGTGGCATTGAATACAAATAGAAATTCATTTCATTTGCTATAAACTTTAAAAGAGACAAGTAAAAGGAAAATGTAGCTTCCTAATAAAATCCACCAGGTTCAAGAACAAAGAGAGAGCTAAAGCTAGAAATACAAGGCCGCAGTCTAAAAGAGCCCTGCGGCTTGGGCACAAGCTGGGCACATTACAAAACAAGGTTTTCGAAGCACTCCCATACAAAAGCGGGTTGTGAGTTATGGCTGACCAGAGGCAGTGATGAGAGGGAGGTGGGGTGCAATGCTTCACACAATGGTAATCTAGAATTGCATTCATGTATAGTTAAACATAAAGATGCATATCGATCTTCATGCTTTCGAGGTTGGCCACCTAGAGGCACAACCTAAATCGATGGTGACTAAGGGTCATAAATGAATATAGGTGAATTTCCAGCGTGCATTAAGGCTACGACTTGTGTTTGTCTGATTAATGCGATGCTAATGAAAATAGCAGAAGATAGGATCACACTTGAAGTAGTTGCAACATCCTAGTAGATCGACATGAGAGAAGTAAAACAATAAGAATATAAACAATGCATTACTGACTGCTCATAAATAAGGCTAAAAGTAATGAGCATTGCTGCGCGCCACCACCACATTATAAGAAGGAACCCGGAATGATCTAACTAAGCGACCTCAAGTTCTAGGTATTTGCTGTAATGATTCACGTGATTCACCAATATTTGAGTTTGACAGGAGGGAGGAGTTTATTATGCAAATAGGCCGAACTTGATTCCCTCTACAGGGATCGAACCTTCACCAAGAGCCATATTCTTCAATCCACGCAGCATACAAGCATGCATACATTTTTCCAATATAAGGGTGACAATACATACAAGACGCTGGGGGAAGCCTTGTAAGCTAAAGTGGCAAGCTAAAATGGTAAACAAACAGTCATACCATGCGCTGGGCACAAGAACACAACTAGTTGAACACAGTAGACACAAACTAATCAGCATAGACCTAGACCCAAGTCAAAATCAAATACCCAACAGGGTGTTGCAACACCATACAGAAATCGACATACTATGAAAGAACAAAATGCACAAAATCTGACAGTATGGGCGCATGGAGACAAGCAAGGAAAAACGACTACAACAAGGTAGCCAAAAGCATCAATTATATTGAATGATTTAAAGGAAGCCCCAAACAAAATCTTCGAAGCAAAGACAAAACTCGTCCCTATCCTCTGGTTCTACTAGAAAAATAGGCTAGAACAAACTATTAAAGAGTCAAAGACATCTACAGAAGCCAAGAATAAGAATTCGCTAGAGGAAGGCAATGGCAACGAAAGAAGAGGGCATCACAAGCTTAATGAGAAACCACCGAATTCATCAGAGAAAAGATATCAGCTTTAAAGAATGGTGATCAAACACACACAATGGCTACCAATAGTAAAGGTGAAAACCCTATCTAAGAGTCTCTCCTGAAACGCCCTCCCATGACATAGAATAGGAATCAATTTTATTACATAAAAAATAAAAGGGCAAGCAATTGCAATATTAATAACCAATAAGATCGGCTTCTACAATGCCAAGCAACTTATAATAAAAGAAAATTGACTGATAGCAACATCAAAAGGTCCCCGAAACAAAAATGATGGAGAAAAGGCAACGAACTAAAGCATCAACACCCGATACGAGGCAGACAACAAATTCGATTCTAGGCATGGAGTATTTCAAATGTGCACAGTCAATGCATGATCCTCATGGTAGGAGGAAATAAACCAACCAAAAGGTGTGAAGGAAGTGAAAAGACGAGAAATCGAATTAACAACTTCAACACAAATATCAAAGACATGCTTATATTGTCTTTTCAATCGAATCTCAAACATTCAGTTGCAGCAAATGAAAGAGTGGGTAAGTATCCACAAACTACAGATAAACGAAGATGAGAGCGAAGTGATTCCAACCTGGAGTCCTATGTTGTGATGTCGGTAGGGTCTTGACCCGATCAAGCAAGCTCTTTTGTAGCCTCTGGAGCCGTTCTTAGGTTTTGCCCACCACTTCTACCAAACTTTCCAATCTATAACTTGAGGAAAACCCGTGCTCCCCTCTACCTTCCCTCACACAATAATATTAATAAATAAAGATGGATCCCTAATTCCCCTTTTTTATTTTTTTTTTACAAAAACAAAAATTCCAACCATGCATTGGTTTCTTTTCTGCTTTAACAGCTCACTCATTATCTCTCCAAACAAATAAAAATAAAAATAAATAAGTTTAGAATTAATTCTATTCTCAAAATGTCCCCACAAGATAATATCTTCAGCTTTTCTGATTTAATAAGCTTTAAAAGGATAATTTCTAATTATCACCACACTTTTCTAAAATTCAACTAAAACAAGCTTTTAGTAATTAAATAGCTTTTGATTACATATAATTAAAATTCAATACCTACTAAATCATAATTAATCAAATAAACAAAAATGACATTAATTAATCTTATAAAATCAAGATAATTAAATAACCTCAAAATAACACTAATTAATTCCAAAAAGAATAAAAATTAAATTAAATAACAACTAACCATAAATTAAATAAATTAAATCAAATAAAGGCCAGGACAAGGTCAACACATGACACTACAAAACTCCTAACGATGTGAAGGACTTGGGACAAAGATACTTCCTTTTTACAACGTCGTACCCGTTGAGTTAATTTTGTGCTCGCCTCGAATCGAGGCTTTTAATCCTGTAATTCATCATACTCACTAAAGCTCCATCAGAACTTTTGGTTCCATCTTCCTCCTCAGATTTTTTTAGCCAGATTACCTGCACATCCAAGGTGAGAGTGGAGGACTGCAAACATGGAAAAGAATACATACACAAAGGAAATGTGACAACATAAGTCTACTAACATAACATGACAACAAATAACTCCAAGTCAAAATAATAAATTACTTCAAGAGGATTTCAATTAAAACAACTAAGGGGAAGGCTAGAGGAGAGTGTCATCGCATGGCCTTCATGGATTATCCTGACATCCTATCACAAGGTGCCGCCTCCATCTATGGTTATCCTGACTACCTATTTCAAGGCGCCGCCCCATAGGGTGACTCATGTAGAATCGTGCATTACTCATGGAAAAGAGATCATGATTATGCCAACCACGGCCTTCTCGACCACCTCTAGTCTTTGGAAGCCCTAATAGGTGAGCGAGGTATCTATCATTATCTTTTAGTGTTTAACTACCCATCCCCTAATTAATTAGTTAGGTTTTCACTTTTTACACTAACTCTACTGTGGGTTATCCTGACAGCCCCTTTGTGCGTCGGCGCCCACATAGAGCCACTCTCCCTAGAATTCCCTAACATACAACAAACATAAGGGATTGAAATCTCAAGTTCACAAAACACAAGATAGAAATTCGCGAGGCAAAACCATCTCCCCATAATCTTATGACTCATTTACTCAACAAATTGATGCAAATCAATGTATACATACAATTACACCCACAACGAAAGTGGAATAAAATACCCAAAATAAATATACCAAATTCCCTAACCTTTGGAAGTTCAACGACAACCCTATCTCCTATAATAAAGTTAACAAAATCAATAAACAATCATGTTAACACAACTCAAGAGTCTCAATAACGAACTCCATAAAATAAACCTACTATTTATTCATAATCAAGGAATTGATTTATAACATAATTCATTAAGTCAAACAATCATCATCGCACATAAGAATTTCCTTTACAAGATCAAATCATTAATTTACTCAATTAACTCCACTAATGAAAGACAATTAAATAAATTTAATAAATCGTTCATTTCAATTTTCACCAAAAAGAAAATATACAACCATATTAAATAATCATCAAAAATATAATACTCCTCAATTAAAAACATATAAATATTTGTATATATATATCACTCTATAAATATATATACATATATATATTCATATATATATATATATATATATACATATATATATGAATATATATATATACATATATATATATACATATATATATATACATATATATATATATATTCATATATATATAAATTAACATAAAATTAATTTAAATGAATTCCAAATTTTTGGATTATAAATTAAAATAAAATTATGCAATAAGATTGTGTTTTGTTTAACAAAAACAAAAATAAAATAAAAATAAATAGAAACAACTGTCTTACTTGGGGCTGCATGCCTCACAGAGTAGGGGGACATTAGCCAAAGGGACTCACGTGTCTTGGGTCCTAAGAATCTTTGTCTGATAGTCATGAGCTATTGTCTTTTGACCTTTATGGAGGCTGCTGAGGGGGCTAGCTGTGGCCGTCAGCCCCACCTCTTCATAAATATATATTTTTTTTTTTAAATTTTAATTTATTTATTTATTTTTTAAAAAATTCAAATATATATATATAATTTATATAAGAATTAAATTGAATTCCAAAGTCTGAGGAATGTTGTAGGATTTTTATATATGTATTTTTATAAAAAGAATTTTTAGGCGAGGAAATATCACAAAATTTTCTTTAAAAAATATTGTTTAGAATAGCATAAGATGCCTACAGAGAATTTCTCGGAAATCAAAGCTATACAATAATTTTTTTAAATTTAAATTAGTTTCTTCACAATTTTCCTTGCACAAATTTTTCTAAATCTCTTATGTTCAACAATGGGGTTTTGAATTTAAAATCTAAGAAGTTTTATGTTTCTCTCTTGTTTCTTAGGGCTTCCTTGCCAGGGAGTTTTATTGCATGGTTCCTCCTAAACTTTCAGTGAAATTTTTTCTAGAGAAAATCTTCTCACAGTAACGTGTCATATTGGCATATCTCTATGGCAGAATAAGTTTTCTATAGAAAAGAAACTTATACTACCTACAGACAATCTTTCATGATAGGAAGGAATTTAAAGCAAAATTAAAAAAAACAAAAGGAAAGAACATGTTTCTTGTAGGCTGTAGAAGTAAGAGTTGCACCAAACCTTGCCACGGAAACCTCTAGCCGTAAAGCTCTTTCCTCCAAAATATTTCCTCTCCAACCAAAATCCAATTTCAAGAAAACCCTGCAGCCTTTTCCAAATTCTTTCCCCAATAATCAACAGAACCCAAAAACCTAATTCTCATCACACAGCCAAAATTTTCTGTGAAGAGCTTCTATTACCCATGCCTCTTTTTCTTCCGGGAATAATTTCCTTAACAGAAAATTCATTAATTCCCACTACTTCCCGTAAAACTCCAATGCAAGAAATTTAATAATTTAAAAATCAATTTATTTATTTATTTATTTATATTTTATTTTATTTAACTTTCAAATAATAATAATATAGTCTTTAAAAACAATTTAATTAACTCTAAATTAAAATAGCAATTCTCACATTCTAAATAATAACAAAGTAGCCTATATTTTATTTAAATTATCCTTTTAAACCATAATATTACTTAATCCATTTAAATATAGTTAACTTTAACAACTCTTAACAAAATTAATTAAGTCACACTTAACAAAATTTAATTAAATCACAACTAAATAGTAATCAATACTAATACATTCCCATTCAAAGACAAATAAAACAAAGACAACCAAAGACTCACAGTAGACGGACTTGGGATGGGAATTCTTTCCTAACCACTCCTTTTTTTTAACATCAATCCCGTTGAGATTATTTTGATGCTCGCCTTGTCCTGCCGAAGCAGGTGGAATCGAGACTTAGTACCTGAATCCTGCATAGAAAACAAATGTCGTGAAGCATGTAAATCTCCATAGAAAACACACCGTGAAAGGTAATTGCAGGGTGACAGGGCACTTGCAAGCAAGTGATGCCACTCTATCCTTTCACCAAGACTCACAAATAAACACACCAAACAATATAACAGCATAAAACTCGCAACATCATCATATATATATTACAGAACACCACAAAAAGTCATATAACATAATCACCATAAAAAGTATCATCTAACAACATATGTAAAATCTAATGCAACTAATCAACCAAGCCATAAATCCATGCACAACCAAAATGGTGAACTGATCACCCATGCAACCAAGTACAAGATCTGTCCATAAGAGTAACAACAACATGAGGGGTATCACAATTCTGAGAGAAATAAAGAAATTGTAAAATAGATGTTAAAAACACTCCAAGGCCGACATGTAAATGAGAGATGACCAAGACCCACATTAAGTAGAACCCAGCAATCTAGAGGAGTCACGAGAAACATACACAAACATGGCAGTTTAAAGCAACCCAAAGTGCAGGATCAACACCATGTTTGCAGTTTATAGCAAGCTACAAAATTTCAAAATTTACAAGAGGTAAACTATGGCAATGAACAATTTGTCATAGGGGCCTTCAAGCAGACAAGGGGAAAAAATATGATGAAAGATATTGACAGAGGACAAGCAATCTATGTAATAGTTGCTTGTGAATTCTAAATTCAAGCTACATTATTTTGCACTAAAATATTATGACAAATAAAGCAAATTGTAAAAGTATTAGAGAGGAACACATATGAACACCATAGGAAGTGTGGGATGACTAATGATCCACATTTAAACATAGAATTACAATAATGAGCAGGTTTGTTATGGGAAAAGAATATCATGAAACATATTGATAGAAGCCAAGCAATCTATTTAATAGTTGGCTTGTCAATTCTAAATTTGAGAAACATTATTTGGCACTAAATATTAAATAAAAATATGGATACTACAAAATAACTATTAAGAAAGCACTTTAGAACCACAGGAAAATGACAGATGATAAAAAACCAACATTAAATGGAAGAAGATCATAGGATGTCGTTTATTGTTTTAGTTATCTATGTGCATCTTTGTCATTACACCCATTAACATAGGAGCAATTGTAGATTAACATAGGAGTGATTATATATATATAGATATATATGTAGAGGGTTAGTGTGAAAGCATAAACATATTGGAGATAAAATTAGTTTGGTGGTTGTTAAGTATTATTCTTTCTAATATCTCTTTTATCTATTCAATTTAATTTTTTGAAGTTTTCACTAAGATTTTTGTTAGCCCAGCTGTGAATAGGATTTGTCGTGTAATATCTCTCTTACAATTTATCTATTTATCTATTGATGTTGTATTGTGAAACAAGCCATAGTGGTCTTGGTCTATATATATGGATATATATTATTCTGCTATGTTGCTGGTCATATTTCTTTTGTCAAGCCCAATTCAAATGAAAGAATGTAATGCCCAAAACTTAAACACCCAATTACAGCTAAGGACATAACACAAATACCAAAAGTTTGACCAATTCTCAACTCAAGACCAATTCCCAAAGTAAGCTTTCAAGAAAGTATAGGGGAACCTAAGGGGCCAGACCTAATTCCTTGGGGGCTCATCTTTGATGGCCTTGCCTACATACGCTCAGCGCAGAGGAATCGTAGTTCGACAAACTTGGGTTCACTCCAACTCATAACTGACTGACCAATAATCCCACAAAACATCTAGGTTTTATTCACGACTAGTCCACCAACACTTTTGGCTAACACATGCAATGTACTAAAAAGGTTAAAATATGAAAGAAACATTGCTAATAATTTTGATCATAAAAATTTAGCTAACAACTTTCAGCTTGTTGATCGCAGCGAAGTAGATGATACTAGAATACCCATAACTTTCATTCTGTTTGTCCAAATTCAAAAATTCAATATATTTCGGAAAGGGGAAAGAAAAAGGAATAAAACCCATAAAGCATTTGATATGATTCAAAAGCATGTGTGAGCAGTTTTGACTGCAACTCAGCCAACTATGATCCTACCAGTACAGCTGGTGACAAACAACAAATTAACATGAAAACATATATTGAAGATAAGGAACAAAATAAGTTTTAAAAGTTCATTACTCAGAGAAAATAAATTTCCCCTTGTGAGTGTCAAAAGTAACCAATTCAATTGCTATTTTCTATAGAATTAAGAGTCAACAAATTCATTGGGTTTCTACAATTATTCTAAATCATTCATAATTCTTCTTGATCATAAAAAGATCCTATTGAAAAATCATGGAATATTAATATCTCTTAGTATTGTTTTACAAATGAAGCTCCCTACTATATATTATTCTATTTTATTTTATCTTTATTATTTTTATTGAACACTTCTTATTCAACACTTATAATTTACACAAATACTAGTATCACAGTCAAGATATTCAGTGGAAAACCAAGTATTTAAAATTACTTATCTAAAATTAATTTCTTCCATTTCCATTTCTTTTATCTAATATTTCCCTAACAAAAGATCTATGGCTTAAAGCCTTAAAACTGAGGGATTTAGAATTAAGCATAGCACAGTCCCATTATAAACCATAATACTGAACTCAAATACATGGTTTAAACTTTCCTTCAAGATTTAATTCTATAGGGCCTATCAATAACCAGTCACATATAGCTTAAAGGATTTTATAAATAATACTAACATTTAAACAAAATAAAAAAAAACCAACAAATATTCACTTTCAAGGTTGAAAGGTCATTGTGATTTCAAAAGAAATATCATAAGCGCACAACCCAAAACATAATATTTAGACTAATACAACTATGCATACAATATGCTAACCTTTCTATTGTTAAGCAAGATAAAGTTCAGAATAATCCATGATAAACATTTACATGTTGCAAGAAAAAAAGCAAGGATCTAGTTCTTGTAAGACACAGTTTCAAGCAAAACATAGATGCATATCATGCAAAACATAGATTCAACCATTCCGAAAAAATAATTTACACGCATGGGTAATTACAGATAATAAGGAAACATCATTCACCAAAAATGAGTAGTGCGTGAGATCTAATTGTTCACCTTAATTCCAGTAGTATAATTTTACGAGGACTCAAATATTTGTCTTTCCTATAATGAAATTTCTTGAAGAAAATGCTGAAAGGCGGTGTTTCAATTGATCTTAAGGATGGCAGCATTTGAGATATGAGTGAAATCTGTATATGTCTTATCTTTGCTTGATTAATAAAAAGATCTAAGATTTATATGACGTAAATCCCAAAACGTTCATTGGATGCTCAAGGAATATTGAGGTTATAGAAGAAAACATTATATGCCAGATAATTTAACAAATTTAATACCGTAGACTGTAAAAAAAATATCTTTATGCAAGTGAAATAAGGAAGGAGAAATTACTAGATGTACCTACTTATAGCATCCTTTATAGCTGAAATTAAAAGTAACAGTTCCTCTCCCTCCCTTGGTGGTGCCGATCTCAAAAACTTTCCTCTATTTTGCTGTATGGTAGTCATGGTAATTGAAGATTATGCAGCCCACACACCACCAACTACAGATAGAACC
>VDFB02326031.1:0-26993 GCA_007258455.2 Sequoia sempervirens
GAGTTGGTGTATCTGGGATTTGTTGTCTCAATAGAGGGTCTCAAAATGGATCCAGAGAAGGTGAGAGCTATCATTGAATGGCCTACTCCAAGGAGTGTTACAGAGATAAGATCATTTCATGGTCTAGCAAGCCTTTACATAAAGTTTATTAAGAATTTCAGTAGTATTTGTGCACCTCTCACTGAAGTGACGAGAGGGGATAGAAAAGAGTTTAAGTGGACCACAGAGGCAGCTAGAATTTTGACATGTTCAAGAACAAAGTTATTGAGCAACCTATTTTGGCACTTCCAGATTTCAATAAGCTTTTTTAGGTAGATTGTGATGCTAGTGGCACTTCCATAGGAGTTGTTTTGAGTCAAGAAGGTAAGCTTGTTGCCTATTTTAGTGAATTTAAATGCTAAGAAGAAATATTTTGTCTGATCAAGATTTTTTATGCTATAGTTCAAGCTTTGAAGAAATGGAGACACTATTTGTTGCCAAAAAAAATTATTTTATATACTGATCACTAGGATTTACAGTATCTCAATAGTCAAGGAAAGTTAGACCAAAGGCACTTAAAATGGGTTGAGTTTTTGCAGAGTTATACTTTTGTTTTGAAGCACAAGATTGGAAGGTCAAATAGAGTTGTAGATGCCTTAAGTAGAAGGAAAAATTTGTTGATAGAGATGAATATAGAAGTTGTTGGGTTCAATGAACTCAAGAGTTTGTATCCAGAAGATCCAGACTTTGCAGAAGCTTGGAAGGATTGTTTGGAACCTATTACATTAGATAGGATTTTATGGTTGGATTTATTAATCCAAGATGGAGATGTTATTTAAGAGGAAGCTAATTGTGAATTCTAAGGGTTCCATGAGAGGAATCTAATCAAGGAGAAGCATAGTGGAGGAGAGTTGGTTTGGACATTTTAGTCAACTTATAAGACCATTACTCTTGTTAGTGAGAATTATTATTGTCCATAGTTACAACAAGATATGAATTTTGTACAAAGTTGTAGAGTATGTCAGATGGTGAAGGGAACAAGTTAGAATACTGGATTGTATTAGCCATTACCTATATCTGAGAGGCCATGGGAGGATATTAGCATGGATTTTGTTCTTGATTTTACTAAGGACACAAGGAGAAAGCATGATTCCATATTTGTGTGGTGGTGGATAGATTTTCAAATATGACACATTTCATTCCATGTCATAAGACTAGTGATGTTGTTCATGTTGTTGAGTTGTATTTTAGAAGGTGGGTGAGACTACATGGTCTACCAAAAGTATAGTTTTAGATAGAGAGATACCAAATTTTTTGGTTATTTCTGGAGGACATTATAGAAGAAGTTGAAGATAGATTTGAAGTTTAGTTCTGCACACCATCCACAAATTGATGGAAAAACAGAGGTGGTGAATAGGAGTTTGGGTAACCTGCTAAGATGCTTAGTAGGAGATAAGCCTAAGGAATGGGATTTGATTATACCACAGGCATAATTTTCTTATAATAATTCTATCAACATGAGCACTGGTAAATCACCATTCTAGATTGTATATGGAAGTATTCCAAGAACTACTTCTGAATTGAGAAAGATGGATAAGGGAGAGAAGAGTATTGTTGAGGCTGAATATTTTGTTGAGCACCTGAAGAATTTGCACGAAGAGGTGACGAAACATATCAATAAGATGAAATCACAATATAAGGCTCAAGCAGATCAAAAAAGGAGGTATACAGAGTTCCAAGTAGGAGATGAAGTCATGGTTCATTTGTGAAAGGAAAGGTTTCCAGTTGGTACATACAAGTTAAAGATGAAGAAGTTTGGACCATGCAAGATCCTAAAGAAGCATGATTTGGGAAATGCTTATGAGGTATAGTTTCCTAGTGGAATAAACATTTCTCCTGCATTCAACATTGTTGATTTGACAGAGTATCATGAAGGTGATATTGAGGAGGGGTTGATAAATGAATAGTTGAAAATTCCAACACCTACTTCAGAGAAGGAAGAGATAGAAGAAATCTTGGATAGCCGTGTGGGTAGAAGCACAAGAAATAGGCAATATGCAGAGTACTTGGTGAAATGGAGAGGAAGGTCTATTAAAGATTCATCATAGTTGTCTGAGGCTAAGGTTAACTGTCTTGGTTTCCCTCTAACTCCTGAGAAGTGATAGGGCCACTTTTCAAATTACCTTGGGTGTTTGATGCAGGAGCATCCAACGGTGTAGGGAAATCTTGCATCACCCAAAAAAATTCTTTTCTTTATTTCCTTCAGTTTTTTTGAGTCCCCTGATGGCACTGAAGGGTAATAAGACTATCAAGCATCAAAAATAGCAAAAAATGAACACTTATTATTTTTAGTAAGTCAGCCAAAATGAGCTTGAGTGGACGTGAAAATTTACCCAAAGGAGCAGAGATGAAAAACATTTCCGGTCATGAAAGAATCACCTCAATACCCTACACGATTTGGGAGAAATTAAAGTTTCAGTCTTGGGAAATTTCTCCAATGTAGCTTCAAATTCAAATATAAAACTTTAGAGGCCCCAAAACAGCTCAAAATCTAGCCAAACCAACCTATGGTGGTTCACATGTTGTAGAGTTTGTCAAGGGCTTTCCAATGATATGCAATAATAGCAAATCGAACACCCAAATCAAAAGTTATGGCCCTGCGAAGTTGGTCCTCTAAAAAGTGAATTTCATAAAAATTTCTTCCTAGGCTAGAAATCAAATGGTGGGTCTTTTAGAGCCAAAGCAAAAGGGGAAATTTGAACTTTCTAGAACATTCTAGGGTAGTTATTGGGGAAAATAAAAAGGGTTAAGTGGGGGTTGTAGAAGGTGGCCCTAATAGTGCAGATTGTGGCTCCGAATAGTTGATTTTGTTGTAATGAATCAAGCCCATGAGGTTATAGCATGTAAGCTTTGAATCTGTAATTTCATTTTCTAAAAATACATGAAAGTGAGTCATTTTTCTATCTCACATCTTTTGTGTTGGTATTTGTTGTGATTTCTATGGGTTTTGGGTGGTGTGCCCTCATCATAAATTGATACAAAAGAGAAACTTGCAATAAAGAAAACTAATATTTACATACCATATCACATATATTTAGGGAATGAGGAATAAGATATTGAAAAAAATTGGCTTTCAAATATTAGAGATAGATCATCCATGCTCATTGTCTCATAATGGATAAAATATATTAGTAGCCAAATTATGAAGCTGGCTCTTGTTATTTATTTTTGCATTGCATGGGTTGAACAATAATATCTTTGGCTCAATATTTCATTAAAAGTGTTTCATAAAAGCAATGGAAAAATCCCTAAAGGAAGTAATAGAAGTGTGAGAAACTAAGAAAAACCATATAGTGCATGATCACTCAAGCTTGATGGGAACACCTTAGAAAGTAATTTATCCTCATGAAAACAAGGGAGGACCATAACTTGGAATTATTGTACATGTCATAATGGATCACTTATACCATCATAATTTTTAAAACAAGGTGCTAAAAATCCTTTTAGTAAAGGATAATTCAAAATTTCATATGCCAAAGGATTGTGGAATACTTTTGTAGTGTCATCTTGTGATTGAAATATCTATGCATAAATATCTACAAATTGTTAGATACATTATTGATCCTAATAAATAGGTAGTTAATATAAGGATAAATAGCATGCTAAAAATTTATCATTTTCATACATGTGTGCCTCACATCATATGTAATAATGTTGGTGGATGAAAATATATATCAACTTATGACAGTATATCATCAAATATGCTAATTAAAAAATGTAAAATATTGTAATGCTAGCATTCATCCTTACGTGTATCTACATAATTGCAAGATGGTATGTCGAAGGATATACCTCACGATCAATCAAATATATGTCATTAGAAATCAATAATGAATCTAAAGGAGAGTTCCTACTAAAAAGTGGTAAATCATAGTGATGCAAAGAAGATTAAATGGAATCAACTACAAAAGTGAATGGAAGTAAGGTAATTGGAAACACTTCCAACACTAATATTCTAAGGATTATTATGAAAAATTATCTTTTAATAACTACTTAAAGTGTAAATACATTTAAAGATAAAATAAACTATATACCATAACACAAGTTTATGTGGGGAAAACCCTTCCAGGAGAAAAACCCATGCTCCAAAGAAACCCAGTGTATTATTCAATAAACCATAGTTACAATACACTCATAGATCAAACCTTCATGGGAGTATTACAAACCAAATATCTAGAGTAATTATGATAGCTTTAAAATATCTACAAAACTCACACCCAACATGCATCTCAACCACCTAATGTATTTGACATACAATATATGAGAACTTCAAGTGGTAATTAGAAAGCCATGAGCTAAAACAACCCATAATTGGCACACAAAATTATTCCCAATCAAATATTCCTTATGATGTGCCATAACATACAACATAAGTTGTTAAATAAGTGTAACTCCCCCTTGTAGCTCTTATATGCATCAAATTACATTTTATATTTCTTATGCAAACTTTCAAAGACCATAAATTTTCATATGGTGAGATGATTAGACCCCCTTTTTAAATCAAAGAGATTGAATATTTATATGTAATAGGAACCTATGTAGGTGGTACCAAACAACCAAGAATATATATTTTGGCCAAAAACTAAGTTTATAACCTAGAAATTGAGTTTTTCTTTTTCTTTTTTAAATCACACTTTTTATAATCTTAACATTAGGAGCAACGTTGATACACCTTTCCCAATAAAAAGGGCCACTAGAAGGGAAATAATGATAATCATGATGAAAATATGGTCTATGTTCCATATTAAATTGGTCTATGGAAGCACATGAGAAAGATTTAGTTTATAGCATCCTTAAATTATTGACCTTTTGTTCCCTAAAATAGACAAATATGAAAGAATTCTAATTTTTTTTAATTTTGAGCATCCTGATTTAAAATGTATAACACACTATTGTGGGATTATCTTCTAACTAATGCACTTACTATTTCCTATTTTTTAGTGAATGATGTATTCAATGGTTAGTTGATGCAATATTGGTGCAATCACGGATGGAGGGTTCAAAAAGAACAATCCAAACCGTGCATCTTAGAGTCAACATGGTGGAAATAACACAAGAAAGTAATCTAAAAATATTATTGTTTATTGAATTGGAAATATTAAAGGCCTTATTACAGTCCCTCAATGGGGTAATGTGAAACTTCTAGATTCTAATCATGAAAATCCAAAATATTCCATTGATTAATGATTGCAATGAATTAAAAATGATCTTAAATATGATTCTCCAATTCCAACAAAGGTCTATGTTAGCCATAAGGGTTTACAAAACTCGATGAGTGATCAAGCGTGTAGGTCAGCCTTAAAACATGGAAGATAATCATTTGCAAAATGAAATGAATTTCGAATATCCAAGATAGATCCCATTGGACCCAAAATGCTTGTATGATGGACCATTAAGCTTTGCACATTTTGGAATAAGTCTACGCTAAGAAATATGGACTAGGTTGGCCCCAAATGCTCTAAATGTGAATTACAGTGAAATTCTGAGAGTAATAACTTTCTAAAAAAAAATGAAAATGATTTGAAATTTGGATATGATATAGATGGCTTCGTGTAGATGTTATGCCCTACTCCACGAGCTAAGAAATGATAATGCAGTGAAATGTGGAATAAAAATTTGAAATTGTTACTAAATGAAATGCAAGAAAAGAGATTTTTTTGGTTGATACAAGATTGCTTTACAACTAGGGATGCTCCTACATTAGACACCCGAGATTGGAAGAAAAGTGAGTCCCTCACTTTCTAGGGCTAAGAGTAAAACCAAGATGATCCACCTCAACTTGAAAAATCCATGATGAATCTTCCATTAGTCTTCCTTTCCACTTCACTATATATTCTTTGTACTACTTGTTCCTAGTGCTCCTTTTAGTTATGGTATCCAAAATTTGTTCAATCTCCTTTAGTTCTTGATGTGGTAACTGATCCTTCAAATCTACTGCATTGCTACTATCACTTGACTGTCCTTCATATTACTCATATATGTTTGTAACATTGAAAATAGGTGATATACCCAATGTCTCTGATAACTCCACTTCATATGCATTTATAGAACCAAACTTCCTTAGAATTTTACATGGTCCAAACTTCCTCATCTTCAACTTATTATATGTTCCAACTAGAAATATCTCCTTCCTCGGATATATCATTACTTCATCTCCAAGAGTAAACTCCTTATGTCTTCAATACTCATTTTCCTTCTCCTTATACTTATTATTCATGTCTTCCAAGTGCTTTTGTACTTGATTATGCAATGTTTCCATTAATCCTCCAAACTCTTTAGCCTCTACACTCCTCTTTTTCTCCATATTGATGTCTCTTAGTTCTACAACTCCTCTGGGACGTGTTCTGATCACAATCTCAAATGGTGTCTTTCTTGTACTTTGATTCACTAAATTACTATATGCAAATTCTGCTTGTGGTAGAACTATATCCCAATTCCCTATCGTATCTCCAACCAAACATCTTAATAGGCTACCCAAACTTATGTTTACCACTTCTATTTTTCCATCTATTTGTGGGTGATATGTTGAATTGAAATTTTAGGTCTATTTTCATCTTCAACCACAATGTCCTCCAAAAGTATCCAATGAAATTGCTATCCCTATCTAAAACTATGCTCTTAGGTAATGCATGCAATCTTACAATCTCCTTGAAAAAAAAGTTAGCAACATGTACACCATCATTAGTCTTCTTCCAAGGAATGAAATGTGTCATTTTGGAAAATATGTCCACAACTACCATTATTGAATCATATCCTCTTTGTGCTCTAGGCAATCCCAATGTGAAATTCATGCTTATATCTTCCCAAGGTCTCTCTGGTACTATCAAAGGTTTACACAATCCAGTATTGTGACTACTTCCTTTTGCAACTTTATGAATTTTGCAACTTTGGACATATTTCCTAACATCCTTATATATTTGCGACCAAAAATAATGTTCACAGTCACCAAAGCTACTATCTTATCCACTCCAAAATTTCCTACTAGTCCTCCACTATCCTTCTCCTTAATTAAATTATTCCTCATTGAACTCCTTGAAATACAAATTTGATTTACTTTGAACAACATGCCTTCTTTAATGAAATAATCTAACCATTAGATTTGGTTTATCACTATTGGTTCCTTACATGCTCTCCAAGCTTCATCAAAATATACATCATCTTTATACATGTGCTTCATTTCTTCAAAACCCAATACTTCTATTCTCATCTCCCTTAGCAAATTCCTTCTACTAAATGCATCTACAACTTTGTTTGACTTGCCACTCTTATGCTCCAACAAAAATGTATAACTCTATAAGAACTCAACCCATCTCATTTTTCTCTAGTTCAACTTCCCTTGACTATTCAGATATTGCAAGGCTTGATGATCAATGTATACCATAAATTCCTTAGGCAACAAGTAATGTATCCACTTTTTTAGGGCTTGAGCTATGGCATAGAATTCATGATCATAAACCAAATATCTTCTTTTGGCATCATTCAACTTCTCACTGAAATAAGCTATAGGTCTTCCTTCTTGACTCAAAACTACTATTGCATTTCCACTTGCATCACAATCAACTTGAAATACCTTGTCAAAATTAGGTAATGCTAACATTAGCTGCTCTATTACCTTTTTCTTCAACAATTCAAAGCTTTTTAATGCTGTGTATTTCCACTTAAAGTTCTTCTTATCTCCTCTCACTGTTCTAGTCATAGGTGTACAAATGCTACTAAAGCTTTTGATAAAATTTTAGTAGAAACTATCCAATCCATGGAATGATTTTACTTCTCCAATGTTCACCGATTTAGTCCACTCAACAATTGCTCTAACCTTCTCAGGATCCATCTTCAATCCTTCAACAAAAATAACAAAACCCAAATAAACCACATCTATCTTCATAAAACTACACTTTTTGACATTAATCAACAACTTCTCTTCTCTCAACCTCTACAATACTTTTCTAATGTGCCACAAATTTTCTTCTCTAGTCTTATTGAAAATTAGAATATCATCCAAATACACAATAAAAAAATTACCCAAGAATTTCTTTAGTACCTCATTCATCAATCTCATGAAAGTGGTTGGTGTATTGGTCAATCCAAAAGGAATTACTAACCATTCATACAATCCATTAGTCTTAAATGTATTCTTCCACTCATCTCCTTCTTTGATTCAAATCTAATGGTATCCACTCTTTAGATCAAGCTTTGTGAAATACTTTTCTCCACTCATGCAATCCATAGTGTCATCCATCCTTGGCAATGAGAATCTATACTTGATTGTGATCCTATTGATTGCTCTTGAATTTGTACATATTCTCCACTCTCCATTATTCTTTTGTGCAAGTACAATAGGCACCACACATGGGC
The DNA here is from genome assembly GCA_007258455.2 of Sequoia sempervirens. Classification (NCBI taxonomy): domain Eukaryota; kingdom Viridiplantae; phylum Streptophyta; class Pinopsida; order Cupressales; family Cupressaceae; genus Sequoia; species Sequoia sempervirens. The sequence continues at coordinate 8,392 of VDFB02326031.1, forward strand.
TTAAACTTTCTTTGATCAATCCTTTCTTCAACAACTCTTGTATTTGTTGGTTCAACTCTACATTATCTTCTGATGTCATTCTATGTGCTACCTTGTTTGGAAAACTTGCTCCTAATATTAGATCTATATGATGACTAATGCTTTGGAGTGGAGGTAATCCATCTCATACATTCTCTAATATGATATCCTCATATTTTTCCAATAGCTCTACTACCTCTGCATTCTCTATGCTAGGGTTCTCTATCTCTAGACCATTGATTTTCTCTAGAATTAATGTAAAACACATATTCTCATGCCTCAATCCATCCAAAAATCTTGTTCCATCTACCAAACATAGTCTAGTAGTTCTACAAATTTCACTTTTATCTTCTTCTTCCAAAGGTACCAACTTGATTCATTTTCCATTTGAAGTCATAGTGTAGCTATTCCTTCTTCCATCATGAATAGATTTCTTATCATATTGCCATGGACTTCTTAACAGTAAATGACAAGCATCCATAGGAATAATATCACATAATACTTCATCCCTATATGATCCTATATGAAATTTTACCAAACATTACTCATTCACCAATATCTTATGATCATTCTGAATCCATGCTATCCTATAAGGGTTTGGGTGTTTCAATCTCTTCAAATTCAACTTGGTTACCATCTATTTTGAAACTACATTATTAGTGCCACCACTATCAATGATAACTTTACATGCCTAAATCCTCTGGACTTACATCTTGTACTAAATAGACTCTTCATTTGTGGTGGTTCTTCAATCACTTCTTCATGCATCAAAGCTCTCCTCATCACCAATGATTCACCTTTCTCTAGTTTCCAAACTGAATTAGGGGATTCAATAGGTTCTTCATCCACATATGTTGTTCTTTCAGTATTATTAGGTTTCCTACCAGTGCTTCCTTAATGGTATTCAAATGCTCTATGTCCTTCACCTCCACACTTGAAATAGGTTCCTATGAATACTCTCTTATATTTTCCTTCGTCTCTCTGATTCCTTCATTTTAATAATAATTCTGACCTCCCCTATCACTGTGGTAGTAATTTCTAACTTCTCTTCCTCTATGGTATGAATTATGATCCTTTTCTTCACTTTGGTTGGTTTTTCCATATTTGTTTTTCTTTGCATAAGGTCGTCTTTCTCTATATTCCATTCCACTCTTTTGGAATCTTCCTCTTGCACTTCATTTCCTTTGTTCAAACTTCTTATTTAGCTTCTCCTCCACTTTAAGTGCAAACTAATATGCTTCTTCAATTGATGTCATCTTCACTAGGCTCAATTCTTCTCAAATGTTTTTTCTTAGTCCATTGATGTATCTCGCCACATTTTCTTTACTTTCTTCACTATGTCTAGTCCTAATTATCATCTTGTAGAATTCTTTAGTATATTCCTTCATAGATTTCTCCTTTTAGCTTAGGTTCTACAATATTTTCAACAATTCTAGTTCATAATCGGTATGTATAAATTGATTCTTCGATTTTATCACCATTCTATCCCATTTGATGATTTTCTCCTTTCGTCTTCTATTTCTATCCAATTGAGCTTCTTTCCACCATAATAAAACATGACCTTTCAACTTTGTTTTTGCAAATCTGACTCTTTCTAGATCTTCAATTTCCTCATATTCAAAGTATTCCTCCATTTCATTGATCTAGTCAATCAAATTCTTTAGGGTTTAAATTTCTCACATAGTTTTGAATTTTAAGTCTAGGTCGCTTACCAATATTTTGGATCACTTTTAACATCTTCTTCTTCTCCTTTTAGGGCTTATTATATTTGATTCATAACATGATTTGCTTCAACATCACTTTCATCCTCATGTCTAGGGTTTAGGCCTCACCTTTTATCTTCTTCAATTACATGTAATTTAACTCACATTTTGGGCATCATTTCCAACATCTCATCCATTCTTCTAGCAAAATTCGTAATAGTAGGCACTCTCCTCAGTGGCATCTCTCCCCTTAAATCCAGTGAAACTACCTCTATTTGGTTATTTGGCTACAAGGGTTTCAATTGCCTCATAGTTGGCGATTGGTTGAAAACACATGCATTATGTCTTAAGTTGGAAATCTGTTCACCACAAGGAATGCCTTCATGACTTGAAAACTCACTCTGATACCACTTGGCATAGTCACGGATGGAGGGTTATGAAAGAATAGTCCAAACTATGCAGCTTAGAGTCAAAACAACAAAAATAACAAAAGAAAGTAATTTGCAAATATGATTCTTTATTGAATTGGAAATCTTACATGTAACATATGCCTCATGGGAAAATAAATAGGGCTCACAAGCCTACTATAAGGGCATTCAACATTACAACTAGTCAAAGGCAATATTATAGTTCCTTAATGGGGTAATGTGAAACTTCTAGATTCTAATCATGAAAATCCTAACTATTCTACCTGTTAGCTCTCAAAAATGCGGGTAAAGGGTACCTCAAGAGGCCGCCAATCTCTTGATACATTTTAGGGTAACAGACAAAGTTGAATGGCTTAAACCTTCTACTCTTCAGGTGCTGCTAGACCTAGGCGGGTGTACCTATATAAATTGGGTAGACTTGAATTTTGATCTTCTCTTCTTGCAGTGATTTGTCCACGATGGCAGATGGAAGTGGACAAATAAAATTAAATTTGGTATAAATTGTATAAAATATTAAAACTAAAACCTAATATGTTCAATTAATAGATGTAAAAGAAAATGAATGAATCTAAATGGTGAAATGCAGAGACTAGTGCCTTATTGGGTATGCAGAGTCAAATGAAATAGAAATGGGCAATTTATTTCTGGAGAACACTCAAATTGTTTGGCATATGTTTTGTTTATAACTTGTATTAACATGCAAGACTGTGATTACTAAGCTCTTCTTAATGATCCAGATGAATTTCCATGATTACTGTGATCAACCAAAAGGATTTAATCTCTCCTTGAAAGAACCAGTTAATTAACCACACAGATACAACAAATGTGCACTGATAAATTGAAGATAAACTTGTTATACTAATTTAAACAACCAGAAAGCATCAATCTTGGAGACAACTTAGTAATACTTTTGATAAGCACAACAGACAATTGACACCAGAAATAAGCAGCCACATCAACTGATTTTCATTGATATTTCCATTTTGAAATCAAACATCATAGTCCCTGTTCTGTGAAACTTCTATTCCTATCCTCCTACCTCATCTATCTCTCATGATTTTACAATTGAGAATGAATATTTATACATCTGCATCTAAAAAGATGCATCGCTTCGCATTCACATGTCGGCCAACAGTATTCAGGGCTTTTGTCAACATTCGCTGAAGACTCGCCAAGACATTCTGTAGTCATACCGATCCTCAATGTTAATGAATCATTTGCATCCTTCTTGTTTCGTGGACTCTATTGTGAGATGTCATATATCGGCTATAGTTCATCTTACTAGATATGTGTTCCTTAATGTTATTTTCTTTCCTGAGACAATTCTAGTGGGAAATGTCCCACAGATGCCTATGTCTCACCGAGATGCACCCGTGGTAATTTTTTGGTCGCTGAAATGTAACCACCTTTTTGTTGATGAAACCATATCTCAGCATGACCTTCAAGTTTCTCACTGATGAAATTGATCTTACCTTAGCAAGACTATGAATCTTCAAAAAGACTCATACCGATGCCAAATGTCTCGCCAAGAAATTTCCTTAAGTTCACATTTTGTCACCGTGACAATACCATTCTCACACCGATGCAACAAAATTTCGGCGTGACAAAACGGGTCGGCAAGATTGTATAACCTTACCTCAACAACCTTTGATAGAATTACCCTATGCATGTCGGCGAGACTGGAGGTACTTGCTGAGACTTTACTCCGATGCATATTAGTCTTACCGAAGTGTTCTTTTTATTGTCGGTTGGTAAGACACTATGAATTCGCCAAGACCCTACATCGATATCGCTTAGCTTGGCCAATAAGCCTCCTCACATTGGTCGGTGAGACACGCCCCATTCGGTGAGACCACATACCGAATACAATTTGTTTGGCCAAAGTGCTTGGTCGTTCCACGCTAGTCCGTGAGACACAAAGAATTCGTTGAGACTTCACCTCGAAGAAAATATTTCACCGACATGCTCCCCCTGTCGCTGGTCGGTGAGACAAAATGTGATCGGTAAGACCTTGTGTCGATGATAGCCCCCATTGCCGATGGAAAAATTTTCTCCTGCCACCAAGAAAATGATTTGTGTCACGCCGAAATTTGCTTGCAGATGATCCCAATCGGTGTGACATTCCTAAGGTCCTGCCGATAATCTGCAACAAATGTATATTAGCAAAAAAAGCAATATGGATCAGGGAGACCTTGATTTCTCATGCTGATATGTACTATAATGTGAAATACTCAGACCTAGATGGATTCATGGGATCTCAATGGGAAGAACATGAGCAAAATAGTATGAAGAAAGGCCCTGAGCATATGGTGAGGACTCGATTGGAAACTCAAGGGTATGAAACAACTTGTGGAATACATCAAAATTTTCCAGTTCTAACACTACTGTTGAATGATTACAATGAATTACAAATGATCTTAAATTTTATTCTCCAACTCTAACAAAGGTCTATGTTAGCCATGAGGGTTTACAAAATCTGATGAATGATCTTTTATATTTGATTGTGAAGTCACCCAAGATCAAAGTGACTGAAGGAAAGCAAGACAAGAACCCAGAGATGAATAAACTCAACACTCTCCTAGCACTAAACTAGCTCGTCTGAATAAGTGAGCTAGTGAACTTAGCATAGGGAGAGGTGAGGGCTGATTATATAGAAAAATAGAGGCAAATAAAACCAAGAGGAATAATAATTTCCCTTTATCCATAATAGGTTGGAGGTTTTACCTACTTAGTAGATGCCAAATACATGGTTATTCCTACTTAGGTAAAGACAAAAAATGGTTATTGAGAGGTGGAAAATAAGTCCAAAAGAGGGTGTGACATTCAACTACCCAAATGTGGGTGTGAATGAAACATGTGATTGAAGGATTATGCCATGTGTCCTCATCCTAACCATTATAATATAACCTAAGAAAGCTTAATAATGTGTAGGAAAAATAAATAAATAAAAACCTACACTAACATGGTCAGGTGTGTAGGCCGGCCTTAAAACATGAAAGATAATCCTTCACAAAATAAAATAAATTGTGAATCTCCAAGATAGATCCCATTGGACCCAAAATGCATGTATGATGTCCCATTAAGCTTCGCACATTCTGGAATAGGTCTGTGCTAAGAAATATGGACCAGGTTGACCCCAAATGCTCTAATTGTGAATTATAGTGAAATTTTGAGAGCGATAAATTTATGAAAACAAATGCAAATGATCTAAAATCTGGATATGATGTATATGGCCTCATGTGGATGTTATATCCTTCTCTGTAATCTGAGAAATGATAATGCAATGAAATGCAAAATGAAATTCTGAAACTACTACTGAATGAAATGCAAGAAAATAAATATTTTTTGGTTGATATATGATGCAGAGATAGGGATGACATCAACCATCTTGTATCATGATTTCTCACATTGATCTTCAATGATCTTCAAAAACATAAAATGGCTCAAATGCACCCTCAATGTTACCAACCTTTTCCAAGACACCAAGAGGCATCTAACAAGATTAATTTCTCCATCCAAACAAGGCTAACTCACTCTCAAAGCCGCAAGAACTTCTGTTTGTACATTCACCTTTCAAGCTTCCATACACCTAGTAGGTGTCTGAACCCTATTTTAAGAAATTTACTCACAACCATAGTAAAAAATCCTCCAACCACTCACAATTGCAAGGACCCATTAACCTAGCACAAAACATATCTCAATTTCACACTAGGCTTCTTTGGACCATCTACACTCAAATTGGCCTTTTAGACTGAAACAAGCTCCAATTAGCCCTCTTTTGCAAAGTAACCTATCTTTAAACTCACCACAAACTCCAAATACCTCCAAATAGTCTTCAAACTTCCTTCAAAATACAAGATTCTCCATTCTATAGGTCCTCACTCACTCACTCACTAAGACTCATTTCCTCTAAACCCTCACTTTTCACAATTTAGACTAGGCTTATTGAAAATCACATGCCCAAACCACTTAAAAACCTAAAAACACTTCAATCCCTCTTCATTATTCCTACTCAAGCTTAAAATACTCTCACATTATGCTTCCCCCTTGATTCTCATGCACTTCCTTTGTACAATAACTCGAATTCACCCTTTTCCATGCTTTGCTCAACTAGGGTTCATACCCAAACATGCCAATGACCACTCTAGAATTTTTCAATATATGAAACACATCCCAATACACCTAAAAACCCTAAAACATGTAGGTTATAACCCTCTTTATTTCAATTTCAAACAATTACCTTCTCTTGCTATGCCTTTTAGGCCAAGATTATGCTTTTACACAGGGGCAACATGGAGATCCCCACCATTTAATCTCACCAAACTCAAATGATATTTCCTACACCTATTCCTATACTAACTAGGCCCATTCCACCCAGGTATAGTATTTATAGAAGGTGGAATGGCCTTTTTAATACATCTTCACCCTCAAAGCACAAAGCCCCTATTTCAGACCAGTTTTCAAATATCAACCTCTAAATTGCTCAAAACACAATAAAACTCCTCAAGAATGGATTATAAATAAGTCCAACACCATCCTACAACAAGTTAAAAAAAATTTGGAGCCAACCCCTACTGTATGGACCCATACATAGGCTAATAATGGAGGAAAACTAAAAAAATAACTGAAAAATAGTACTTTTTATTGATTTTCTCCTTCAAAGTGCTTCAACAACCCTTGTTCAATCCTTCAAGAGGCCTTATATACATTTTCAACTCAAAAACCAACCATGAAATTCCTATAACTAACCATTAAACTACCTTGACCCTTCAAATTGCCAAATGTTGTAATTTGGCAATTTTGCGTGACAACAATTACATATTTTTGCAACTTTTTGCATTTTAACCCAAATCACACTAAAAACACCAATTACATAAATTATGGTCTTATTAGACCTTATTTAACATGAAAAGACTCAATTTACCCCAAATCCCTAGACCTTCCTATTAACCAACCTTCAAATGATGAATTTTGCAAATATATGCTTTAGGTACTCCTACACCAATATACGTTTTCTTTACAACCAGGGATGCTCATGCATAAAATCTATTCTATGAAACCACTATAGAAATTTTTTGAAGGAATTCTCATAGCTATCAACACCCTTTATTTCCTTAACAAAGAAAGGATCTTATGTATGGATGAACACATCACATGGATTCTTTTATGAACTTGATAAGATATACTATAGTTCCCTAAAGTTATTCTAGGATCAACATGACCTAAATTATTGGAAACAAAATTGGGTAAGGAAATTTCAAGCTCATGATATTGATATCTAGGATATATGAAGGGAGAAAATAATGTAGATGATGTTATTTCTAGAATTCCCACTTTTTTTTATATTTATATCATTTGAGAATAAAAGGTTTTTTACCATGGAAAAATATTCGAAGTGTGCATTGGATTATAAATTATGTAACATTAAATGATCTCATTTTTATTAAGGATGGACTCCTTTTAGTGTCTAAGCCTAAGATAAAGTAGGAGGTTATAGAAAATGCATTCATGTACTTCACCACAATTCTTCTTGAGGTGCTAGATTTATTTCTTAGATAAATTTCTAGGATACATAGTTCCCTAGAAATTTTATCAGTAATAGGGTAATAGATCTATTATTTTTTCTAGTTGTTATTTTACTTGACTAGTCTAAGACTCACTTTAATTACTAGCAATCACACATAGATATGTAGCTAGGATGAGATAGTGAGTATGTGGAAGGAATAATATTTGATGATTTATATAAGTAAATAAGAAACACGAATCAAATCTTTAAACTTTTGAGTTTTCTACTACAATGCCACCCATCATGTGCTCATTATTATGTCTCTATTTATAGAATTAAATTTTATTATGCACTAAATTTTATTAATTCAAGGTTCATAGATAGTAGAATTGTTGGAAAAACAAGGATAGACAACTGAGAGGGGGGCATGAATCAGTTGTCACAAAATAATGAAATTTTCAAACTTTACTTAACTTAATCTCGGATCTGATGAAAACAAATTAACCATAAACAATTAACACATCAAAGAGACAAAGAACACCAATATTTTTTATGTGGAAACCCTGTTAGGGGAAAAACCACAGTGGATGTTAGTCCACAAGATTACCTTGCTAAAAGTATAATGAAATCAATCAAGGGGAATGCGCATGCATTCAGGCACACTGCCTAGAGATCACTGCTCAATTATAGAAGGGGCTCACTTCCAAACAATACAAAATATGATTAAAATTTGGAGGGTAGGAACTGAGAAAATAGCTTATGCACAAGCTTGATTATAGTTCCAATTAAGCACAAAAAACTCCTTCACAAACTACTTCACACTTCACTCGATCTTCTTCACACTCTACTCTCCAATTGAATGATATTCACACATTCACACATAAGAGCACACCTAGAACATGAAGCACCTTTTCCACACACTACACCAATGAAACAGTTGCTCTTATATATCTGCTACATGAGATTCCATCAACTACTTAGTTGAGCAGGAAAATAAAACATATTTACAATGTCGGCCCAAATTTACAAATAAATTTTTTATGTGAATCCACCAAGGTTGGACACAACATAGTGGAGACCCAAATTAACAACTCCAACACAAAAAGACTTCAATTAATTCCTCCTCGAAGATCCACAACTCGCTACCACCAACATGTCGGCCAAGAATAAGAAAAATTGAACATACGCAAGAAAATTTTTTGACCACGAGCACACCGATCAATGTGGACATACCACAAAGATAGAGAATGATCTAGAAACATCCAAGAGCACCAAGAAACAATAGAGAAACATCCAAAACAATCAGAATTACCATAATTACACAATCTTCACTCAGGAACACTCACGGAGACCACAAAAACACTATTAGACCAAAACATGATCAAATCTATACATGAACCTCTGAAACTTCCGATAGATGATCTAGATACACTCAACAAAAAACTCTTTAATCCACAATAGCTGAACTTCAATGTAAAGAACAATACGCCTTCATGACCTGCATAGTTCCACTAGGAACCTTGAACACTTTCTTTTACAATTTTCTCAATATCCTCGACATATACAACCTCTGATACACCAAATGCTAATAGTGTTGACATCAATGACAACAACATATCAGCAACACATCCACAACATCCAACAATATCCCCCTTTGGCATTGATGGCAACACATGATGTGAAAAATACCATCAACCCAACACACTTGCTTTCCCTTTGGTTTTGACTCTTCCCCTCAATTTCTCTTTGACCCTTAAAAGGATTTTTCACATTGCACTTCTCCCCCTTTGACATCAATTGAAAAGGTAACCATGACCTTTCCATGTACGTGCTCTGAACCACATATCTACACATCTGACTACTCCCCTTGAGTAGTAGCCACAAAAACACCAATCTAGATCATAATATAGCAATGTAGCTCACAGATTGATGCAAGTAAATGCATCTCTTAGTTCTTATTAGGAGGGGTAATTACCCCTAGAATTCCTCTGAGAAACTCAAAAGTATCCTTCAGCAATGACTTAGTAAAGATGTCTGCAATCTGCTCTTTGGTAGGCACATACTCCAATCTGACTTCTTTATCATTCACTTTCTCCCTCAAGAAGTGAAACTTGATTGATATATGTTTAGTCTTAGAGTGCAACACTAGATTCTTTGAAATATTTATTGCACTTGAATTTTCACATTATATGGCAATAGGTTCTTCATATACCACCCTGATATCTTTCATCATCTATTTCATCCATATCAATTGAGTACAATTGTTTGCAACAACAATATATTTTGCTTCAATAGTAGATAGAGAAATGGAATTCTACTTGCTCAACTAGGATACCAACTTCTTCCCTAGAAAGAGAGCACCACCACTAGTACTTTCCTATCATCTACATCTCCAACCCAATCCGCATTAGTGTATGCACTCAAAGTGAGATCATCATCCTTTGGATACCAAAGTCCAAAGTCAACTGTTCCTTTCAGATATCTGAAGATTCTCTTAACATCAGTCACATGTGATTCTTTTGGATCAGCCTAAAATCTAGCACCCATACATACAACATTCATAATATCTAGTCTAGTTTGGGTTAAATAGAGAAATCCATCGATCATTGAATTGCACCTTGTTTGATTTTCCCTAGGAGAATCATCATTTTGTGTTAGCTTGCATCTGGTCACCACGGGAGTACCAATAGGCTTTGATTCTTCCATCCCAAATTTCTTTAGTAGCTCTCTCACATATTTAGACTGAGATATGAATATCCCCTTGTCTAACTGAGTAACTTGCAAAGAACTTCATCTCTGCAATCATGCTCATCTAAAATTCATCCTTCATCTCATCAACAAACTTCATACACAAATTGTCATCACCTCCAAAAATGATGTCATCAACAAAAACTTCTATAATTAATTCTTTATCATGATCCAATTTGAAATATAAGTTGCTATCAGCAGTACCTTTAGTGAATCCAAGCTTCAGTGAGTATTTGTCCAATCTAGCATATTAGGCTATGGAGGCTTGCTTAAGTCCATATAGAGCTTTCTTCAGGTGGAAAACCATATCTTCCTTGTCAACTAGCTAAAATCCATTTGGTTGTTTAGTGTATACTTATTCTAGTTCTCCATTCAAAAATTTCGACTTCACATCCATCTAATATACTTTATAGTTTTTGTATGCAACATAAGCAAGAAATAATCTAACAGCTTCAATTTTGGAAAAAAGGGAAAAAGTTTCTTCAAAATCAACACCTTCCATATGAGAATACCCCATACATACCATTCTTTCTTTATTCTGGACCACTTCACCTTGTTCATTTAGCTTGTTGCGAAACACCCATTTAGTACCAATTACATTTTTGTCTTTAGGTCTTGGAACCAGTATCCACATGTCATTCTTTTCAATTTGTGTCAGCTCTTCCTTCATAGCTTCCATCTAGTGTTCATCTTGGCAGGCTTCAATGACATTTTTAGGTTCAATCTTGGAAAACAAGTAGTACTCTTTTGCAATCTTCCTTCTAGTTTGCACTCCTTTATTATTATCTCCTATAATTTGACTTTTAGAATGATTTAGCTTTACATACCTTGGAGTTTTGGAATTTTCTTGAACTTCTGATTCTTCTGATCTTCCTTCTGCACTTGCACTTGTCTTTGCTTCCTGACTACCTTGATTCACCAGACCAACTAAAACATATGGCACAATTTGAAGTTGATTCTATGTCTAAACATTCTTCTGTTTGTTTGTGTTGTCCTCATCTGTATCATATCCACAATATCTAGATGATTTGAGAGAGTCCTCATCAACTCTAAAATTTTCACTCTCAACCATCTTTCTCAATCTTTTGTTATAGCATCGATAGGCCTTTCTTTTAGTAGAGTAACCTATAAATATTCCTTCATCGCTTCTTGCATTAAACATTCCTATATCATCATCTCTCTTGATATAACATTTGCTTCCAAAGATCTTGAAATACTTAACAGCAGGCTTGTAACCAAACCATAACTCAAAAGGGGTCTTACCAAAATTTCCATTAACATTTACCTAGTTTAAAGTATACACAGTAGTGCTTACAGCTTCACTCCAATAGATCTAGGTCACATTTCCTTCTATCATCATTGTTCTAGCAACATCCAAAATTGTTCTATTCTTTCTTTCTTCAACTCCATTATGTTGAGGGGTTTGGGGAGCAGATAACTATCTTTTGATTCCATGTTCTTCACAACAAGAGTTGAACTCTCTGGAGGTGAACTCACCACCTCTGTCAAATCTTAGAAACTTGATTTTTCAGCCCTTTCTCATTTTCTGCCATAGCCTTGAAACTTTTTAATTTTTCCAGTGCTTCACATTTTTCTCTTAAGAAGGAAACCCATATCATTCTAGAGTAATCATCAATAATCAACATAAAGTACCTTTCTCCATGAATACTTCTAACTATGGAGGGACCACAGAGGTCAGTATGTAGCAGCTCCAACAAATCATTTGAATGAAACTATTTACTCTGGAAGGAGACTCTAGTCTATTTACCCATCTGACACTCTTTTCAAATTGTGTTAGCAAGCTTCACTAACTTAGGTAGATCTCTTACCGCTTGAGTGGAACTTACCTTGACAATGTTATCAAAATTTACATGACACAGCCTCCTATGCCACAATCAGCTTTCATCTACTTGAGCAATTAAACAACTCCCATTAGTAGTATTCGGGTGAAAAATATTATCTTTTGTCTTTCTACTAGTAGCAATCATATTTCTAGAACTTCCACATATCTTGCATCTTCCATCTTTGAATTATAGATCATAGCCTTTGTCCACCATTTGTCCAACACTCAAAAGATTTTGCTTCAATCCTTCAACATAAAGAACATGATCAGTGTTATCCTTACCACCAAGACAAATAGAACCTCTGCCATGAATCACACCAATATTGTTGTCTCCAAATCTTACAACACCACCATCATACTTCTCTAGACTTACAAATTTGTTTTTATCACCAGTCATATGATGTGAGCATCCACTGTCAATAACCCAATCAACCTTTTCTTCAACTCGGGCTACAAGGGCTTTCTCATCTTTAGTAGATTCAGTGGCCATAGGACTATTTTCAACGGTAGCAATGAAAACCCATTCATCTTCATTTCCATTATCTTTATTAGACTCATCATCAATCACTCCTTCAACAAAGTAACATTTCTTTTAGAAATCTAGACATGTTAGGCTTAGATCTAGGAACTCTTTCTGACATCTTGATGCAAAATGACCTATTTTACTGCAAGAAAAACATTTAATAGGTAGCACTCCTTCATACTTACCTTTCGCCTTCTCCTTTCTTTCTTACAATCGCTTCCAATTCTACTCTTCTTTTATCTTCAAGTTGCTTCCACTTCTTCATCATAATTGATATATTTTGAGCATTCTCCCGCACTCATATCTTTCTTTTACTTCTGTGATATAGTTTGAATGATTTAGTTTCGTAACGTATTCACCAAATTCACTTAATTCAAAAGCAACAAGCTTACCAACCAGCGTGTATCTTGACAACTTTGTAACTGATTTGAGCTCTTCAATAGTGTGAGCCTTCACTTTGTAGGAGGGAGGCAAGGATTTGAGTATCTTAGCCACAATTTCATCCTCATCTAGAGAACCACCAACACATCTAATGCCCATCACTATTTCGTTAACTATTTGCATAAAAGAAGTGATATTTTCATCTTCACGCATCTTCAAATTCTCATACTTTCCTTTTAAACTTTGTAGCTTAGCCATCTTCACCTATGCATCTCCTTCAGACAAAGTTTCTAGCTTCATCCAAATCTCATGAGCTATCTATAGTCCTACCACATTTTCCATCTCTGAATCTGTCCGAGCACTCACCAAAGCTTCAATAGCCCCGACATTACTTTTCAACATCTTTGATCTCACTTATGGAGGGACCATTCGAGGAGTAACATATGGATCTTTTGTAATCTTCCAATAGGCTTCACCAATACACCTTGGGTGACATTGCATCCTGACTTTCCACAGTGAGTAGTTATTTCCATCAAATCTTGGACTGCCCTTCTTGAATGTTTCCATCTCATATCACCTCAAGCTTGTAGACTTCTTCAGAGGAACCTGCTCTGATACCAATTGTTGGAAAAGCAAGGATAGACAACTGACAGAGGGGGTGAATTAGTTGTCACAAAATAATGAACTTTTCAAACTTAACTTAATCTCAAATCTGATGAATAAGCAATTAATCATAAACAATTAACACATCAGAGAGACAAAGAACACCAATATTTTTTATGTGGAATCCTTGTTAGGAGAAAAACCATGGTGGATGTTAGTCCACAAGATTGTACCTCGGGTAAAATTATAATGAAATCAATCAAGGGGAATGCACATGCATTTAGGGCACACTGCCTAGAGCTCATTTGCTCAATTATGTGGCAAGGGGCTCACTACTCAACAATATAGAATAGGATTAAAATCGGCGGTATGAACTGGAGAAGAAGGTGCACAAGCCCGACAGCAGTTCCACTAAGCACAGAAAACTCCTTCACAATATACTTCACACTTCACTTGATCTTCTTCAAACTCTGCTATGCAATCGAATGATATTCACACATTCACACATAAGAGGACACCCAACACACAAATCACCTTTTCCACACACTACACTGATAAAAAATCACTCTTATATATCTGCTACATGAGATTTCATCAACAACTTAGTTACCCAAGAAAATAAAACATATTTGCAATGTCGGCCCAAATTTACAAATAAAATTTTGATGCAAATCCACCAAGGTTAGCCACAACATAGTGGAGACCCAAATTAACAACTCCAACACAAAAAGACTTCAATTAATTCCCCCTCAAAGATCCACAACTCGCTACCACCAACATGTCGGCCAAGAACAAGAAAAATCAAACATATGCAAGAAAAATTTCTGACCACGAGCACACTGATCAATGTGGACATACAACAAAGATAGAGCATGATCTAGAAACATCCAAGAGCACCAAGAAACAATAGAGAAACATCTGCAACAACTAGAATTACCATAATTACACAATATTCACTCAAGAACACTGATGAAGACCACAACATGATCAAATCTATACGCGAACCTTTAAAACTTCTGATAGATTATCTAGATACACTCAGCAGAAAACCCTTTAATCCATAGTAGCTAAACTTCAACATAAAGAAAAATACGCCTTCATGACCTACACAGTTCCATTGGGAACCTGGAACACTTTCTTTTACAATTTTCTCAATATCCTTGACATATACAACCTTTGATACACCAAATGCTAATAGTGTTGACATCAATGACAACCACATATCAGAAAAACATCCACAACATCCAACAAGAATACCATCCATATGGGTACTAGATTTGATGTCTCACAAGGGAAAAGAAACTATGAAATGGAGCTCATCATAAAGTATCTAGTTCAATGGAGGAGCACCTACAAAAGATACCATTTGGGAAGAATCTAAAATATTAGAGAATCTATAATTAAATTTCATGATGATAAGAAATTTTTAAAAACATGGAGTTGTGATGTCCCCTTTTCAATTTACACAAGTTCAAAATTTTCTAGGTCACTTTGTTGCCTTAGAAATATTTTGATCTTTCTCATGCTATCATGTATTTTTCATTCTCTATTTCCCTGAGGAAAGGTAATTTTAATGGTTTTCTTAAAAATTCTCTTACCTTTGTACACATTTCTTAAATTTCCCATTTCACAAATCCCTACTCTACCTTACCTATCAATATTTTAGACTTTCCTATGCTAGTGCCCCATTTTACTCATTTCTATCAAGTCCTTGATTCCTCAATTCATCATGCTTTGTACCTCCAAACCTCCCTATGTTAAAAGGTATTATATTTATTTTGCATACCCCCATGACCCCCTTATTTCTATCCCATAATATTCTAGATTTTCATTTCCCTACTTGCACTTAGAATAAGAGGATTTTTATCCCTAATCCTCATTGTATTAAATATCCCCATGTCTTTAACTTCACTATACCATAGAATTCCAAAAATTTACCTAAAAATATAGCTTAAGGATATCTAGTATCTTAGAACCCTAAAAATTGATCCCTAATCCTTTGCTACTCTTAAGTATGCAAACTTTCAATTATACCTTTCCCATGTTACATTATTATTTTTCATATCATTTCCCTAACCCTTAGTCCCCATTGTAATGGATATTCCTAAGTTCCAACCTATTTTGTACTAAAAACTCTTCAAAATTATCCTACTAGCATACCTAAATTGTATTCAATATCTTGGAACTATGATCCCTGATCCTTTCCTACTCTTTTTATACAAACTTTTAGGTTCTCCTTTGACTCATTATGTTGGTATTTGATATTCCATCTAATCCCTATTCTATCATAAATCTACATGTCCCATTTTTTGGTATATTATAAAATCCCATAGATTTCCCTATCAACATACATAAATGGTCTCTAGTATCTTGGAACCTTGAACCATTATCCCTAATCATTTGTTGTTATGTATGTAGAATTTTGATATTTACTTCCCCTCATTACACTAGTATTACACTAGTATTTGGTATGTTATATCTTGAACCTTGATCCCAACTAGTATTGGTATCTTAATTCTCCTTATCCTTATTTCATTATACAATAAATTTGATTAACTCATAATCCCCATTCCCTCTAGTATCAATTATCTTGAAAGTTGGATCCCTACTCCTTTTTGCATCATGTATCTTCAATGTGTGATTCTCACTCCTTTTGATATTATATATATTTGAATCATATTCCCACTCCTTTCTATATTATGTATATTTAAATCCTAGTCCCACTCCTTCTTGCATTATGTATCCCTAAAGTTGATATATTCTCCTACCTATATCAAGTATATTTGAAGCTTGATCTCACTCCCGTACATTAAGTATCTTTGAATATTGATCTATAATCCCTCCTAAACAAGTAAATTTTATTATCAATGCCTACTCTATCCTACACCAAGATCTTATAATCTTGACCCCTACTTCATGGATCAAGTATATTTGAAGCCTAGTCCCTACTCTTTATAATAAATCACTCTTTTGAAACTTCAATATTGCCTCAACTATCACACCTCTTGTGAAAGTTATCAGTAATTATCCAAACACATCATTTCATAATGTTCCACCCCTATACCTATTTTGGCCCATAGACATTTCCATTTCCTCACACTTTGTCTTCATAGCATCCCATTCCTTGAACATTGGAATTAGGACCTTCAAAGAACATAGTTACAACATACTAAATGTAAATAATTATAATCAACAAGTAGAATCCTAACCCTATATAAGGTGGTTAGTTTCATCAATTCATATCTCTTATAAAATTCATCAAGAAACCCTAAGCCTAGTTTGAGAACTTGTGTTTAGATACTAGATTTGTGGATGAAAAAACATATTTTAGAGATCAATAGAAAAAAACCCACTAACTTTATAGAGTTTGGATGATGAAAAACCTCTAGATTCCTAAATGTGGATTCATATAAAAGTTGTACCTTCACTTCAAATTGGAGATTTTTAGAAGTTTAGAAGATTTGAATATTTGAATATTTTCAAAATATTTTGGTAATTGTTTTAGAATTAAATATTATAATAATTTAAAGATGAAATCTATTTGAATAAAATATTCACTTCCATCTAGTATTACATTTATAAATATATTATATGGGTTTTTGTTTTTACTATTTTTGTATTCAATTGCCAAAATATTTAACATGTATTTTTCTTGATGAATAAGTATTTGATTTATCATTCACAAAAACTAATATTACACATATTCAAAAAAAAATTTGGTGGATCTAATATCACACCCCTAAATTCCATACAAGGCTAAAACCCAAACCATAAAACATATAAAAAAAGGATGCTAAGTGACAACAAAAGTAGAAGAGGGGAAGGAGGTGGGAATCAGTCATCCAATTTACCCGACACATTAGTAGGGTCTAGAGTGTTCATGGGAGGTTCCTAATCCTCATCATAGTTATCTTTATGTTTTTCATCATGAACTAGAGATATTTCTAAAGCTAATTGGGGAGGTTATTTGAATCAAACTAACTAGTAGTTCCACCAGAAGGCCACCTAAGAGCTCCACCCATGAGAAGTGGAGAGGTGGATCACCACCAAACAAATTTTTAATACTCTATGATGTTCATAGTCTCCTTTTATATCTAGGGGTGAAGCTTGTGATCAAACAACACAATTACCATGAGAAAAAAGACTTTGACCTCGTAGGTGCATGTGAGGAGGTGAGTGACCCTAAGAGGAGGAGTGAGACAGGGTAACTATTCCACAATACATAGGGCATTTCCCTAGTGGTTGAGAAATACCTAAAGGTGAGCCACTTCTAGGGAATTTTTTTATCTTGCGCATGGATATATAATAACACATTGAAACAAATAGTTGCTTTAGAAAAAAATGAATCATGTTGATCAATAAAGAAATGGGAAAAATTATAGAATTTCTATCTTTCCAAATTTTGGTTAAAATATCGACTCTAAAACCATACCACATTTGGTTAAAACTGTGGGGAACATGAGGTAAATCTCCCAAAAGAACCAAATTCTAGGAAAAAGGTTATGGTAAAAAATGATGAAAAAAGTCATGAATTTAGTTCTAAAGATTTTGGGCTCTAGGAAAAAGCTAGAAAAGGTGCTTAAAAGACTCCAAATACTCACATAATGGACAATGAGATTCCCCAATTCCCATATGAACTAACCATGATCTCACTAGTAATCCTTGGAAAATAATACACTAAGAGAAGTAGGCCAATTTAGGAAATATAAGTAGCCAAACTAAGATTGGTGATTGCAAATGCCATCTCTAGTTCAAAATTGAAACCATGGGAAAATGGGGAGAAATCCAAGGATACCCAAGATGATGTTTATAATTATGGAAGGTGGTATTTGGACCCTACTTCCAATAT
>VDFB02326033.1:0-40429 GCA_007258455.2 Sequoia sempervirens
TACATATCAGCAGTCTAATTGAGCTAACACTCCTGATCCCTCTTAGCTATCAGTGTTTGTACTTGTTGTCAGGCCTAGTGTCTCTCAATAGTAATAGCCAAAATCTGTTGTCTAGCCTGGTCTCTCTCACCTGTAACCACCTATAATTGTTGTTGCAACTATTGTATCTATGTGTCATGGGCATCTAGCCTCGACAGAGGCTACTATGGATGTTGTTGTTGTTGTTGTATCGGTGGCTACTAAGGAGGTTGTTGGTGTAATGGCGGTGCACCTTAGACCATTCCATCATGATGTTGGCCATCCTAGCCATCCTACACTCTACCCCTACCATCTAGACCTATGCCCTACCCTCTACCCTTTCCTTCATCTGGCTATCCTCTACCTCTACCTACACCCCTCCCTCTTAGCCTACCTCATGGAGGTATATCTACTAGATTTGTAAATAGAGGAGGGGGTACAAACCATGTCTCATAAGCAGGTGTTGTATATGCATCTACCTATCCCTCATCATAGGCCCATGGCCTAGTAGCCAACTATCAAAATCCCTCTACAACCTCATGGGTTTGGATCATGTTTCCCCATACAGACTCTCAAGTTGACCTGAAAAAATGGCAGTGTATGCATCATCAGGCATGTCCTGCCTCTCACCAAGTTGTCTAGAAACCCTATCAGGCAAGTACCTCTCAATAACAGTGTTCTCTTGACCATGCATATATCAGGTCTATCAAGCAAAGAATAGTTGTTACACATCATCATACCAAGCTGGCATCTAAAGCCACGACCGCCATCTGAATACTGGCATGTCGTTGATCACTCAATGCTAGTAGGGAATACCAAGCTACCTTGTGTGTTGCAATGTGATGGAACCCCTATGTCTTCAGACAACTAGATCATCTAGCTCCACATCTACCATATGCATGATAGGTCAAAGCACAACAATGTGCTCCCAGGCTACCCAAATGTGAAGAAGGGTGACCCCTATGCCAATAGCCCTACCATCACAATATACAAAGTCATGCATATCATGGTATAGGGAGGCTAGCCTCACTATCCCCCATGCATACTAGGTCCTCTAAAAAACCATCTTGTGCCAAGCCAGACCCCATCGAGGACTGAATCCTCTACTTCATTGATTTGGAGCAACCAAACCTGAGATCACTACTACAATGATCAATCTAAAGGTCGATGTCCGAACTCTGTACATCTCTAGGTCTATCTGGGAGTTGACCAGGACAATGGAATCCTTTTCAAGCACCCCATGACAAGCATCATAGCTAGCATTGATATCATAGATCACGCATCACCATGTATCGACAATCACAAAATCTGCCATACATCCTCTAGTGTCATTATCGCCTCGCCAGTAGGTAGATGGAACGACGAGGTCTCGCTATGCCATCACTTGCATAGCGTTGTCATCATCGCCAAATGTGTCTGGATGACAGACATGTACGTAATGTACCACAATATGATCTCTCCCAAGTGCTCCTATTGCAACTCAGACAAATCACCAAGTCTGGGTAAAACAGTCGGTTAGTGCTTGTGGGACATCAAAGGCTAGATAACCTCCTACACCCACAAAGTGCACAACGTCAAAATTCGCAAAAAAATGGCTAAGTTTGGAGTTTTTATCCCCCAAAATGACAATAGCATTGTTATTTACAATAGCGTCACTATAATTCAAATTCCAAACAGTGACACTCAAGGCATTCAAATTGCAAATCACGATATGCATCACTAAACACATATGCGTCATTATTTGAACTAGGAAAACCCTAATCCTAAATTCTAAATTGCAAGGTGTGTCACAATTTTAAAAACTAAAACCCTAATTTTAAATCACGAACTATATTACTAAACACATATACGTCACTATAAATCAAAATAGTATCATCAATTCTAGAAATAGTGTCACTATATAGCAACACCGCTAAAGTTCAAAATTCAAAGTGTAATAAATGCACCTAAAAGTCAAATTTTAAATCAAGTTTCGAATCGCATACTAGTGGTCCTATGTCTAGAGGCCTTTGATACTCGCGAACCCAATCGAAAATGTGTCATGGGAGCACTCGTTGCACCATTTCGTCAAAGGGTCAAAGCTCAAAATGCAAGAATTTTCTAAGGTGTGAATGCACAAATGAATTGAAAGTGACCCTTCCTCACCTATTTATGCTTGAAAATTAGGGTTTTTTTCCCTAATTTAACCATGAAGCTAGGGTTTTTCATCAATTTCACCAATCTTGCCAAACTAAAGCTTATTTTGCATCATTTTTTGCATCTCGAAGGATTTTTGGACCCCTTGGGAAACATTTAATCTTTGTCGAGAAATCAATGTAAAATTCAAAATTTTCACCCAATTTCTCGAGGGGGTAGGGAACCAACTTATTCCTTCCACTAGGGCAGCAATGGGGCATCCAAAAATAAGAAATTTTTTATTATTTTTATTTAAGTAGTAGTTTT
This sequence comes from Sequoia sempervirens, assembly GCA_007258455.2. Lineage (NCBI taxonomy): Eukaryota > Viridiplantae > Streptophyta > Pinopsida > Cupressales > Cupressaceae > Sequoia > Sequoia sempervirens. The sequence continues at coordinate 2,461 of VDFB02326033.1, forward strand.
TAATCCACAAATCATCGGTCTTTGAACCAAAGTAGCAGGTACCTCACTTCAAAGAGGGGAAAAATGTAGACACTAAAAAAATGTCCTAAATGATATCATACACTCGAATAAGGTATACTAACACCATTTCATCTTGAAAGCCATCCTCTTTTCACTTAATTAATTAAATTATCCTAGCTAATTAATTAATTATGTCATTTGCATCTATCAACCTAATTAATTTAATTGAGTTAATTCACCCCCTTTTATGCTAACATTTTGTCCTATTAAATTAAATACATCAAACTATTTAATTGAAATCCCTAAGTCCTCTTATTTAATTAAATAATCCTAAGTTATTTAATTAAATGTCATCACCTTCTCCCCTTTTCATTAAATCATTTTATTTAATGAAATCATGTAATTCTTCAAATCTCCTAATTGCATAATTGGGTGATCCCACAATACTAATTTGCGATTTTTGGCCAAATTGGACATTAAATTGATTTTTGTTAACTAAATCTTCAATTTTGGGCACCTATAGCAACTAAACCGTGGGGAATTTAAAGATGATGCAAATTAGTGATCTGTGACATTTTATCTATAGATTTTAAATATATATTTTTCTTTTTTTTTGGAATTAGATTGCACTTCTTGTTCAATCTCCTTCAAAAACTAGTTTTTAATAGTAAACACCATTTTAAAGAGTGATGACATTGGCTAACACAACTTTTTTTCTATGAAGGATAAAATTCTATTTTTTTAAAATTTAGATTCGTAAATACGATATCTAGTGCATGGAATTGGTTTCATAGCATTTCATTGAATATTTTTTCTTAATTAAGTTTCAAATTCAAACCAGTTAAAATTTAGACATGATTTATTGGCTAAAGCATAACTTTTTTTGTATGTATCGAAATTCAATTTTTTTTGTTGGATCAAGGACATCAATATCTAGTGTACTGATATGTTTCAAAAAAAATTGATAATCTGCTATATTTCCACATGTGCAGAACAAAGAGCTTGATTTTCGGTGAAAAACCTATGTTTAATTAAACTACAAAAAAAATACATAATAAAATCAAAACATATTAAAATTATATTTGATGGATAGCTCATTCTGAGGACTACTATCATCCAGTTGGGTCTGTGAAGTCTCCTCCATTTTCATCCCTCAGCACAGAGCTTCAAAGGTAATTTGCAAATATTTGGTGCAAGAGAAGGAGGAGGATAAAGTGGGGTTCGCTTGAACTCCCCTTGACCCTTCGAGCAAATGGGGGTTCGCTCAAAGGGGGGTTTGAGCGAACCCCCCTTTTTCCAAAATTTCCCTTTGTTTTCATTTTGGACAACGTGCAAAAAGTGGGTCCCATCATTTAAGAGGGTTTGCTCAAAGGGGTGTTCAAGAAAACCCCTTTTAGGTTCGAGCGAACCCCTAAAAACCAAAAAAAAAAATCATGGGAGTATTTTTGCAATTTTCCTTCCTCAATGGAATTGTAAACCAATATTGTGGGAGCACCCAATTAACATTGTTTAATTATCAATTACCCAGTTAAATCTAATTCCCCCCCACTTGCAAGAGAATATTCTAAGGGAATATTCCTCCTTTGCACATTCCTCCAAAAAGACAATATTCCCATGGAATATTCCTTCGCACATTTTAATTTGGTTTTAATTGACTATATATCTTTTTTCTCTCACTCATTTGAAAAAGGGAATATTCTTACAAATCTTCATGTGCAAGTTAACTCAAAACTTCTTGTGCAAGTTAACTTGCGACCTCTTGTACAAGTCAAAAGTGTGTTTGTTTGAAGGAATATTGGCCCTTGATTAAAATCTCATCTTTCGTTCTCATCCATTGATGAAAATCCATGATCCATGCCTCCAACTTCCTCCATCCTTGACCATTGATTAACTTTTTTGATCTTAGCCCTTCATTTCTCATTTGTCCTCGTATAAATAGGTCACTATTTGGAAACAAATGGATCCATCTTTTAACATCAAAGTTATGTTGTTAAAATAACTCACCCTCACACTCATATTTAGCACATATTTAGCATATTTTTAGTTTAATCACTTTCATAATAGCTTAGCTTTCATTAATGGCTGCCATGGTAACTTAGATGCTGGTGATCCCATAATAGTGGTTTACAATTTTTGGCCAAACTGGACATTGAAATAATTTTTTTAAACTAAATCTTCACTTTTGGGAACCTATAGCGGCTAAACCGTGAGGAATTTGAAGATGATGCAAACTAGAGTTTTATGAAATTTTGTCTATAGATTCTAAATATATTTTTTCAAAATTTTTGGAATTATATTGCACTTCTTTTTCCATCTCCCTCAAAACCTAGTTTTTTCATAAAACAACATTTTTAAAAAGTGACGCTCACCGTATAAAGCATAATTTTTTTTCCATAAAGGATAAAATTATAATTCTTTCAAATTTAGATTTGTGACTCCAAGATCTAGTGCTTCCACTTGTTTAGATAGTTTTTTATTAATTTTTTTTTTTAATCCAATTTCGAAGTCAAACCAATTATAACTCAGACATAGCGCGACCGTATAACATGTAACTTTTTTTGTATGTATCAAAATTAAATTTTTTTTTGTTGGATCAAGAACTTCCAATGTTGGGTGCACTCCTTATTTTTTTCATTTTTTCTTTTTGATAATCTGCTATTTTCCACATGTGTAGAATAGAGAGCTTGATTTTCGATGAAAAACCATTCACAAGAAATAAAAAATAAATATAATAATCAAATGAAATATTTTTAAAATTATACTTTTGGGAAGCTTATAATAAGGACTACATACTTACAAAAAAAAAAAATTAAATGAATTCATTTGATCCCCCAAAACGTAAATCAAAAGTGGTTTTATCAGCATTAGGTGTAAAGGAGACTCCATTATAGGTATGGTTTAAAACTAGCGGGGTTCTATCCAAGGGGGTTTTATTTAAGGTATTTTGATAAAATCCTCTTCAATTGGAATGCTTTAAATGGAACTTTTAAAGGCTTAAATCATTATATTTTCTAAAAATATGTGATTTTAGCAAAAAATAGATCCTCCCAGAAATTGTAAACCAGCTTTGTGGGATCGCCTATGCATACATTTAGCTTATAGATTAATTAGGGTTTGAATCTTTTATTTTAAAATCCATCTATATTAGCTTTGTATTTTCATATCTAAAATAATTTTAGCATAAAATCATGTTAAGTTAGCTTGCATCATGCTCATTTAGATTAAAATCATGTTTCATCACACATCTCACAATGGTTTCACCAGTTTTCTTCAATAAAACTAGTTGAAACAAAGCTCATTTATCCATGGGATTGGGAAAGGGTTGTTGTTTCACATCAATGCAACACACTCCCACAATGGGATAAATTTCATATGGATTAGAGTAGGCATTTTAAAGCTTTCATAGTTTAGCATGTTAGTTTTAATGGATGCTTGGTTTAATTTGCATTTGATTGATCCTATTGAGATTGATGTTAGTGGCTTCATTATGCTTCGATTCTTCATGGATCAAGTGTAATCGACCCATACTAATCCGTTGGTTACACCATGCTCACGCATTCTAATGTCACTAGTTATAGGAAGAGTAGAGACAACATGAAGCTCATGTAAAACTGAAGTAAGTTTATCTAAAATGGAAGAATTAGAAATAAAAATATATATGAAGGAAAGTGGGTAGGGTGGATGAAAATAAGGTGGCACAAAGAATCACAAACTCAAAGAAAAGTAAAACTATGAGGGGCAAATAAGAAATGAAAATTAAACCATAATAAAATATAAAAATAGGATAAAGTACTCAAAATAATTAGATATAAATTAGCACTCAAAAATTAAATCTACAAAATCCTAATTTAGAAGGAAAAATCCTAATGCTAAGCCCAAGAGTATGTAAGAGTAGATAATATCACTAAAATGTAGAGGAAAAAATACCTTCACATAAATTATCGAAGCTAATTAACAAAACACATTCAATTAACACACAAATTAACCTAGGTATTAGAGCTTGGACTAATCATAAAAAAATTATTAAAAAAATTAATGAATTACATGGGTACTTAGCTCTAACCATGATGTCAAAGGTTGTCTAAGTGTCATGAATAAATTCACCTAGGGTTAAAGTTTTTATCTTCAATCATTTACCTAGAAATTTTACTATGTTATGAGCAATCAGGGTTTTTAGTATGAAGGCGATCTTTATGGGCATGGAGCTAATTTGGTGCATAGAAGTGATCTTATAACATGCAAGAATTTGGTAATTCACTAACGATTGAATCTTACTCATCTTAGTCAAATATCTAAACACTTGTATGTATTGGGAATGTTTACAAGAAACTTAAGGGAGTATTTATATTATGAGGGTCATGTTCTCCTTAGTCAAGCATTTGATGGATTGGATTTATGACTCTAAGAATAATGATCAAGGATAGCAAGACAACATGTAGTGGGCCTAAGATAAAGTGATATTTTATTATGCATTATTCTTTGTATCCACCTGTGTGTAGTTTTTTCTAACTATCTAAAAATGCAAGGAAATGAAATAAAACCAAGCAAAGAGAGAAACATAACAAACACTCAGTTACGGGCTAAGATGAAGCTCAAACCTACAAAAAAAGCACAAAAATGGTACCCAAGTTGATCTTGATATTGTGTTTTCCCCAAGGATTGAATGCAATGTGTTCCCACAATCAAACTTAAACAACATAACCCCTTGCTCTTGCATACTTTGGTTACTAAAATGGCATGAAGTTGGCTATAGTTGCATGAAAGTGGAGAGCTTGAGTGCATGTAAGTGGTGAATGAAAAAAATGACTGTGTTTAGTCATTTAGGAGAGAAGATAATTATGGACGATGAGGATTGATTCTAGAAGGGAAATCAAGGGTTGAGATACCTTGAGATATCTCAACTCTTAAGGTGATGACAAGTGTCATCACATGGAGGGATGAGAGGATGGTGAGGTGGAATACTTAGGGTGATGTGGAGAGTACTTGGGATGATGTGGAAAAGGTCAAAAGGGGTTACTTGTCTCATCCTCCCAAATCATGGGAAGGATGTGACCAGACAAAATTTAAAATTCCCTTTATAATCCCCATGGGGATTGAGGAGGAATTAAAAATTCCTCTAGCAACCTAGAATGAATAAATGGAATTTAAAATTCCATTGGGGAGTGTTGGGGAATAAAATGGAATTTAAAATTCCATTTGGGGTATGGGCTAACTTCTCCAAAAGGAGAAAGCTATAAATGAGGGTTGACCTTGGCGTATGCCATAAATGGCATTAGGACTAGAATTAGTTTAAACTTTGGATTTTGACTAAATGGCATTAGGACTGGGCGAGTAATTAGGTGGCTAATGGAGATTATGGATCCACTTGCATATTATAGAGGATGTGACACCTCCTAATCATGGATTAGGAATGTGCACATCCCTAATCAAAGATTAGGCAAGTTAAGTAGGATTAAAAATGGATTATGGAGGATTTGACACTTGGAGAGAGAAAATGGGAGAGAAGAATTAAAAATTAAATTTAAATCTCATAATGTAAATGACTAAATTAAATAAATTAGTCTATTTATTTAATTTAGAGAAGAAAGGGGATAAAGGAGAATAAAGTATTTTAGGGATAGTTGGTATTAATTAAATAATAATATTATTATTTAATTAATGCAGATAGAAGGATGAAGTAAATAAAATAACGGGTAAATTTGACCAAATGGAAATAGTCAAATTTAGGTGTCTACACCACCTTTACAAAAAGAAATTCAAATGTGCTCCTCAAGTCCTATGTTTTTGATATCAAGTCCTATGTTAATTCTAAACAAATACGTAAATATTCTTAAAAATAACAACTAAACATACAAATCAGCATGATGTATGTTACATTGGCTCACAATAGCTAGTGAAGTACTTAGGCTACATATAAATTTGAAATTTGAATTTTAAAAGTGAAGGGTTTAGATTAGTGATTATGGAAACCACCCAAATCAACTCCACACTCATGAATCTACCAAGGATGGTGAAAATAATCATTAGATATTAGGAACAAGAATCTAAGAATTAATGATAAAAGAAATGGAACATGTGATACCATGATCTAATTTCATGTATAATTATATTGCTTATAAATCACATCTATTTATTAGAGTTTAATAAAAATAAATCATCTAAACTAAAAGTAAAATTCCTTAACTTCATGCAAATGTACATGTTATCATTTTCACTTATTTTTCTTCCTAAAACTTTCTATGGATAAGACAAAAGCCATCCGGGTATAGCAAGAAATGGGAAGCATTGATATTGAAAGGCTTGACCTTTGATCATAAATGGTGGCACGCCCATTTTCATGATAATGACCTGCAAGCATATTGAATAGACAATGAAAGCAATAGGTATCTTTACACATAGTTTTAAGGAATGCTTAGGGTATACTTTTATAAATGTACTTCAACAACTAAAGCACCTTATTTTCTTGTATAGAGGAGCTAACTTTAAATTGTGGTGGGACCCAAGTGTCATTCTAAGGAGAATTATTTAATTGTAAGAAAAAGAGGTGTATAGTGATTTATATTGGAAATTGAAGTTAGATAATGATTATTTAAATATATTAATAAATATTAAGTATTGTATTAAATATAATATTTTTTTACTAAATAAAAATTTATTTATTTGTTTGTTTAAGTGTGAAGATGGTTTTTTTTCATATTATAAATATATATTGTTTATATAAATTTTAAATTTTAATTATACTATTGTTTAAATATTTAAATTTGTATTGAATAATGTTTTTTACAATAGCAATTAAATATTGTCTAATTGTATGCTGATAAATTTATGTGTAGAATATTATTAATATATTATAAGTATTATATATATAATATAATATTTATAATACACAATTAATGAAGGATGTTGATTGGATATAAAAATGTTTTATGTATTTGTCAATCATAATAAATACTTGTCATGTAATGTTCAGTCATTATTATTGCAATATTGTTGAAAGTATAGTTGGTAGTAACTAATTAAAAGACTAACAAATATTGATTGGTCTACTAACCCATTTATTCTACAATTTATAATATATAATAATATTAAATTATTCAAATTTGAATAGATATTACTTATTATCAATAACAATCAAATATTATATAACTGTTGTAGGTATCTTAAATACATCTATCTAAAAAATAGATATATTAGTGATGAGTTATTTATTTACTTAAGAGTTATTTTTATATTACTTTACAATTAGATTTAAGAGTTATTTTATAGTTTTAGTTTTTTTAACATATATGTTGTTTGTGTTTTAGTTTTGGAAAAATCATCATTCATCATTTTCAAAATTTTATTATTTTATTTTTCACCTTTAAAAAGTGTAGTAAATGGTATACTTATATATTAGTTTTTAAATATTAGTTATTTGATGTATAAATGATTATCAAATTTAAGTTAAGGAGTTTTATGTAGATAGTATTTATAATTAACAAATGATATTGACAAGAACTGACAAAATAATTTATATGTATTTTTAAAATAGAAAAAATAAAAAAAATAAAGAACTTAACACTTTTCACGCCTTGTAAATGAAAAAAAGATCTATCATTAATGGTGATCTAAATGAATATACTAGAAAATTATAATAACTATTAAAATGTTACAATAGGTAAAAAATAAATTGTTATAATTAGTATTCTTGTTATGAAGGGACTAATAAGTGATACCATAAGTAATATAATATTTAAATAGTGATGTAACTTCTTGTATTTTTTTCATGGAGGGACTAATAAGAAATAATAATAAGTAATATAATATTTAAATAGTTATGTGACTTCTCACAATCACATCACCACTACGTTGATAATAGATATTTGCCACATCACCATGACATTGATAAAAATTGTTTGAGACATTTATCATTTTTGTATTATATTGTAAAAAAATTATTAATATATTCTTGATCTACACATAGATTATAATTACAACTCAACTCTTTATCCAATAATCTTTGAGACAAATTAAATTTTATTCTCATTAAAATGTACATGTTTTACTTTATAATATTTTTTAAGACTCTTTATGATGTATATATTTTACTTTATTAATATAAGAAAATAGAATATATATTTCAAAAAATTGATTGGTTGGAAATTACAAATAAGAATAATTAGTTAAAAATTATCACTATAATTACATTGTTAGAAAGGGACTAGTAAACATTTATTTATGTAGATTTAACTAAAATCATCTAATTATAAATAATAAATATATTAGATCTAGTTAAACAATTAATTAACACGTGTAACTAAAGATGAATAAGATTAAGGTGTTTATGTATTTCCTGGAGTAGTAGTCATTTGACTTTATTGTTGATTGGTTGATATGTTGTAATGTTATATAAAAGTTTTAAAATTGGTTTATATCTATTGTCAAATAGCTAAGGTTTCAATTATTGCTACATACAAGGTTAGGCCATCCTATACAACCTAATCCTAGACATACAAGAACCCAAAAACATACTTAGATGACATTTCTAGTGATGACATAAATCTGGAAAAAGCTATTATGACAAAAATTGTTAATGTGACAATTAACTTGCATCTCCAAGGTAAATACTACATGGTAGACACTCTAGACCTCTCTAGTTTTATTTGGTAACTATGATCAAGGGAAAATCCTAATATTATTATTAAGTGGGGTTAGCACAATAACAATAAAATTCCTATGAAGTAACAAAGTACAAAGGAAGTAATGTGAAGACAAAAGGGATGAAGTTACCCTAAGTCTTCACCTTCCATGATTATTTTTTGTTACACCTCCTAGCTTGCAGATAAATAAAAATTCCCTCAGATTTATGTGAGCAACTATGACTAAAGACTAAGCCCTATGCAAGTGTTGAAGGATTTGCAGAAAATAAAAATAACCCTACAATGAGCTAAAATGACTATGACTGTTAATGGCTATGACCCTAAGTTGACAGCAAGTTGACATAGACTAAGAGTGCAAGAAGTCAAAAAAATGAGCTAGAGACTGAGGGATCTGCAAATGAGGTCAAAATTGCCCTTTTATGAAAATTGCAATTTTGAATGTGTGGCCAGGATGAAAAGATGACAAGAACCCTAAGATCAATGCTTAAGATTGAATGTTGATGTGTGCATTAGGGTTAGGTCAAAATTAGGGCAACAGGTAAGAATGAAGGGTGGAGATTGAATTATGAAATAATTCAATCAACGGTCGAAATTAAATGAGAAGTCAAAAGTCAAGAATTAAATTGGAAGATAAGGCTGGCACGGACAAAGAGGTTGCTGGAGAAATTAAATAATAAAATTTATTTACTCCAGGTGACTAGTAAATAATTAAATAATAAAGATATTATTTAATTATGGAGGAATGTGACAAAAGAATTGTTTTGAATTAAATAATGATTTAATTCAAAACTCAAGAGAATTGACTAAATTAAATAAATCAAATTTATTTAATTTTAATGAGAGAAAAAGCTAATGAATAATTAAATAATTAAAATAATTATTTAATTATAGTGGAAAGTGGACAAAATTAAATAAATAAGAATTTATTTAATTTTTTAGAAAAGGGACTTAATTAGTGATGTAATTAAATAAAATTTATTTATTTAATAATCAAGAAGAAATAAAGATAAAAAATAAATTAATTAAATAATTAAAATTATTTAATTAATAGAAGAATTATGACTTTAGAAAATAATTAAATAATTAAAAATTATTTAATTATTAAGAATGAAAGGGGCAATGTTGAATAATCAAGAGTTGCAAGCCTAGGACAATTTTATGTGTCTACATTTTGCCCCTCTTTGTCATAATGTAGCATGTCGCATTGTGACAAAGAAAAGAAGTCAAAAATATGCCCCAGTGCAAAATAAGATGAGGAAGAATGACGAGGAGGGTTGTGGTATGCCCCCTCGAGAGGACAGACAGGTTCCAAGAACATGGGTGTGCTCTCGAAATGGATGAGAAGACTAGACTATGCAGAGACAAAGAAATGTTAGTGCAAAAGATGTGAATGAAATGCTTATATGAGATGGGTGAGAGAAGATGACAAGACTAAAGAAGATGCATGTTAACTCCTAGACCAAATCCTTCAAAACATTGCCATAGGACCTTAATATTTATTGCTCTTAATCATCATTGGGCGGACTATTGTAATGGCCAAGAAACACCATGATATGACATAGATCAAGGTGTGCAAGGTCGTACCATCACGTAAGACAAACAGTCACAGACAAGGATGATCATGACTCATACTAGGAGCGAGCTTGCCCCAGTCTTTTTGCCATAATCAACCACATGCAGAAAAAAGACAAGGACAAATCATGAAACGTCGTTGCTTCTCTAAATGTTGTTTCCAAGACATCCTTGAGAAACTAGTAGCATGATTGTCAAAATACAAAAAGAAAGAGTCCTTACCATGATATGTCGTTGTTTTTCTAAATCCCAAAATCAGGACCTCGCTAAGAAATTAGTAGTCATGCGTGTCAATTGACATGATACGTCGCTACTTCTCTAAATCCTGCTTAGTGGGATCTCGCTGAAAAACTAATATCATGATAAAAACTAAAAACAAATGCCAAGTGTTTGCCAAGTGCGTCTAGATGCCGAGTGCATTGATGTGTCAATGTAAATTTAAATGATGCCAAGATGACAAATACCGAAGGTTGCCATATTCAAGAAGGACACATCCTGAATAATGTCGATGTCTAGGAAGGACACATCCTAAAACACCAATGTCAGAGTTTTGTTCTTCAGAAGGACACATCTGAAAGAACGTTGTTGTCGAGAGGAATGATCCTTAAGTGTCAGAAAGGATCCCTCGAAAATGTCAGATGACAATGCCGAATCCTAGGAAGGACACATCCTAAGGCATAAATGACAGAGGTTATTCTTCAGAAGGACCCATCTGAAAGGTAACCAAGAGTTGATAGTTTGACTGGTTGCGATAATTTGGCTTGTTTTGACTAAGTTTGACTTGTTTTGACTGAGTTTGACTTGTGTTGGCCATATGTCAATATTGTCATGATGATATGTGCTGATGAGATTGTCCTGCTATGATAATGATTGTCATGATGAGTTTTGTTTATTTGGGAAAGATTCATGTGTGTCAGTGTGATGCCATGAACCCTAATGGACTGACCTCGTAGTTCGACATGACTAATGAATTTGTCCTGGTGACCAAAGATTGCGTCATGATTTTATTTTGACAAACCTAAAAGGACTGACCTAATGTCTCGGGGACTCAAATGTGAGTCTTGCCTACGTAGCAAATGCGCAGAGACAACGTAGTTCGACAATGACATGGACTTATTGACTTGATTGACTTAGACTAGAGATGACAGTGCACTTGTGTGCCTTGTGCGGTCGACTGTTTTGTTTGGTTTTCTTCAGGACGTTTTGTGATTTTTAGGTCTTTTTTCAGGACATTTTATGATGTTTTTGTCTTTTTTCAGGACATTTTATGATGTTTTTTTTAGGGTGTTTTTGTCTTCTTTTTAGGGACATTTTATGATGTTTTGTGTCTTCTTTTTCGGGACATTTTATGATGTTCGTGATAAACATTTTGCCCCCAGTTAGTTTAAGACTTAGCCATTTGCAAGGGATACGGATAGGATGTTGTTGACTTGCTGGACAAATAGTCGTCAGGGACTTGATGTCAATCATTCATCCACTAGGATAGGTAGAGTAGGATGTGACGGTGACTGGCGGAATAACGGCGAAGATAGCTTTCATCCTAAGCCAAGTTTAGACCAAGTGACAATAGATGGCGAGCAATGATTGATTACACATGGCGCCTGTTTGCCAAGTTTTCACCATGGTACCTGTCCAAAGCGCCTGTTTGCCAGGTTTTCACAATTGGAAGAATTATTTTTCTTTTTACTATTTTTGTGATTTTTTGATTTTTTTGGTGTCACCAAGACGCTTGTTTGCCAGGTTTTCATCAAGGTGACGATTTTTTTTTCCATTTTTCAATTTTTTTGTATTTTAGGGTCTTCCAACTTTGTCCTCTGATGCTATCGTAGAACTTTGGAGGTGTAAACTGTTGATAGGTTCATCAATTGTTCCCACTGGAGTCCCGATTGATATGCTCCAGAACCAAAAGAAGATATGATGATATATGGACCCAGCCAGTTTGGTTCAAACTTGCCTGGCTTTTCTCTGTCTGCTTGGTTCTTAGGGTTCTGCATGAGAACCAGGTCGCCAATGTCGAACTTTCTGACCATGACCTTTTTATTGTAGCTGCGACAAAGGCGATTTTGATATGCCTGGAGGTGATTCAATGAGTTTTGTCTTCTTTCATCCAGCATTTCTAGCTCGTGCAAGCGTGATTGTCGGTATTCCTCTTCATTAGTTAGACCCTTCAAAGAGACCCGTAGTGAAGGAATTTTGACCTCAATGGGTAAGATGGCTTCCGCGCCAAAAACCAGGGCGAATGGGGTAGCTCCTGTAGGCGTACGAATGCTAGTTCGGTAAGCCCACAGAGCAGGGTTAAGTTGTATGTGCCAATCGCGGCCAGCGTCATTGACAGTCTTTTTAAGGATCTTGATAATGGTTTTATTCGACGCCTCAGCTTGGCCGTTTCCTTGGGGGTAGTATGGGGATGAAAAGTGGTGTTGGATATGGAATCGCTCACATAACTCACGTACGTCTTGGTTTTTGAACGGACGTCCGTTGTCAGTGATGATGGACTGTGGGAGGCCATACCGGCAAATGATGTAATTGAGGATAAACTTTGATATTTGTTTGCCCGTAATGTATGTCAATGGAATGGCTTCGATCCACTTTGTGAAATACTCAGTGGCGGTGATAATGAATTTATGGCCGTTGGAGGAAGTTGGATGGATCTTACCCACGAGGTCGAGTCCCCATTGAGCGAAGGGCCACGGAGAAGTGATTGGCCGAAGTTCCTGTGCTGGAGCATGGATCAAATCACTATGGATCTGACACTTGCGACAGGTTCTGACATATTCTATTGCATCTATTTCCATTGTCGGCCAATAATATCCAAGTCTCGTTAGTTTCTTAGCCAGAGTAGGACCACTCGAATGAGATCCGCATATACCGTCGTGTACTTCTCGTAAGGTCGTACATGCTTCATCAGTGTCAAGACATCTAAGGAGGGTACTGTCGAAACTACGGTGGTATAGGGTGTCACTGATAATGGCATACCTTGCAGATTTTCTAATAAAGGACTTCCTTTGGTTATTGGATAGGTTCGATGGAAGGGTGTGAGTCTTTAGATAGTCATAAATGTCCTGATACCAAGGAGAGTGGGGACCAACAAGTTCACAAACCATTTCCGACTCTGGGATATCATATGCTGGTATCAACAGCTGTTCTACTAGGAACTCAAATTGTGACACATTTTTAGGGATGTCCAAGAGAGAACTAATAGTAGCCATTGCATCTGCTGCCTTATTCTGTACCCTGGGGATTTGTTCAAAAGACACTGATTGGAAGTATGTTAGGAAACTATCCACCATCCTCTTGTAAGGAAGCAACTTCTCATCCTTTGTTTCATAGTCACCATTCCCTTGTTTGATTACCAGCTGGGAATCCCCGAATACAAGCAATGTCTAAATTTTCCATTTGATTGCCAGCTTGAGACCTGTAACTAGTGCTTCGTATTCGGCAATGTTGTTTGTGCAAGGGAAAGCAATTCAAAATGACTTAGGAATTGAATCCCCTTGTGGTGTGATGAATAAGATTCCAGCTCCTAAGCCATGACCAGTGTGAGACCCATCAAAATACAGCTTCCATGGTGTTGCTGGTTCCGTATGAAAAATGGATTCGTCAGGAAAGTCAGTTACCAATGGATGAGAGGCTTGCATTGGTGCATCTGCCAGTTGATCTGCTATTACTTGCCTTTTATTGCCTTCGTTCAACATCTTGTATGTATGCGATACTCACTTAGGATCATAACCCATTTTGTCGGTACAATGCTTATTTTGCTCGGCAATAGGTATTTCAATGGAGTCAATTTTGGCAACTAGTTATTATTAAATTGATTGAGCATATAATGCCTTAACTTTGGGCTGCAAAGAACAATGCGGGGCATTACTTGCGTTCAATGTATGTGTAATTCAGCTGCAGCGGTAGGTATGCGGTGATGTAGTAGACTTCACTCTTTCTTTCCCTTCATGATCATTTGGGCGGTAATGCCCCGGTCACGGAACTAGTGGTGAGATGTATAGGAGTGTGGCTTTCCATGAATGAAGTGACATGAGGGTAGCGGTGATAGCGGGTAATCTTTTGATTGCTGGAAGGCACAGTGACATTTATTTGTCCATACAAAGGGGACGCAACTGCGTGGCAAATCTTTGGAATGGGTGGCACTTATCTACCAATTGAGCTATGAAGCGGCGAATAGATTGCACTCTGCCTTGTAGGGTTCTGAGTTCACTGATTCCTCTAGGTGGAGGCATGTCTATGATTGCTTTAACCTTTGCCGGATCGACCTCTATGCCTCTTTGGGAAACTATGTACCCCAATAGCTTACCTGACGTGACCCCAAAAACACATTTCTTAGGGTTCAATCGAACCTTGTACTCTTCTAGTCTCTTGAAAATTTTGTCAAGTACCTTCAAATGATCTTTCCTTGTTGCTGATTTGGCCAATAAGTCATCTACATAGTCTTCCATTATATTGTGCATCATATCATGGAAGATCGTGGTCATAGCCCTTTGGTATGTGGCACCTGCATTTTTGAGGCCGAAGGGCATGACGTTCCAACAGTATGTACCCCATGGGCAAGTAAATGCTGTTTTGTGTTGGTCCTCAGGAGCAATGCGGATTTGATTATAACCCGAGAAACCATCCATGAGGGATAGCATCTCATGTCCTGCAGTTAGATCGACTATGATGTCAATGTTGGGCAAAGGAAAGTCATCCTTTGGACATGCTTTGTTTAAGTCTCAGAAATCTGTACATACCCGAATTAGTCCATTTGGCTTTGTCACCGGCACTAGGTTGGAAATCCATTCAGCATAATCTATAGACCTTATGAATCCGGCATCCAGTAATTTCTTTAACTCGACCTTAACCAATAGAGCAACTTGAGGGTGCATCTTGCGCAACTTCTGCTTGACTGGTTTAGCATTGGGTACTAGTGGCAGATGATGTAGAACCAGTTTGGGGTCCAATCCTGGCATGTCAGCGTAGGACCATGCAAAGTTTATTTTCCGTTCTGCAAAGAATTTATGAAATTCCGGTTTCTCTTCATCAGTCAATGATGCCGCAAATAGGACCATCTTGGGGTCTTCTGGAGTCGAAATGTTATCCTCTATGGTGTCCTCAACAAGCATGGCCGATCTCTCTTGTTGCACGGGGAGAAAGTCCAGTCCTCCATCTTTGGGCGCCTCTGAGAGGTTTTCACCCGCAGATACATCCTTTGTTGTTACTATTTTACCGTCAAGAGGTGCCTTTTGGTTTTCACCTAGAGACGTTTCATTTTTTACTTTATTTTTACTTTTGCGACTAGAGGACTGAACCGTCTCACCAAAGTATGCCGCGCAATCCAAATCAATAGTAAATCCTGATCTGTGGTCCCCACTTGGTATGCCCTCACGTAATCCCATGAATTCAGCAATGGCTTCATCATTTTGGAACGTGTCTAGAACTGGCGGTCCTTGTTGGTCCCAATCGACTAGTTCAGGGTAGACTAAGGAAATGCCATAATCAAGGCTAGTGAATTCAGGTGAGGATGCTGATAGCATACAGATGGATGCGTTGATGTTGTAGATGAGGTTATCATCGTCCAACTCGACATCGGACTCTATCCAGTATTCTCCTTCACTAGTGTCATATTCGTTATCATAATAAGGGGTGAAGGTTTGAGAGCCCTAGTTATCAATATCATCTGATACTTCAGATAGATTAGACTGAGGGGGTTCGGATGGTGGTTGTTGCGTGTCATGAGACGTGGTAGTGGGATTTTGACTGTTTGGTGCCTGCTCAATTTTGAATGTTTGCCAAAATCGTTGTTCAGAGGTCAATTCCCCTGGTTCGACAAACAAATCATCAAGACAACAGTCACTTAGGGATCGTTCGGAGCCAAATTCCCACTCGTGGGAGTCTGTTTCGGTTAGATATTCCCCGGTAGTCTCAACACTTTCAGAAGCATGTACTCGCTCACTGGAAAGTTCATGGGTACGTCGATCGTCATTGTCGAGTGAGCCAAACCCTAATCCAAGATACTTCAGAATTTGGAAAGTTTCTATGGGTTCTCTTCGACCAGTTTTATTTTTGCCAAGGCCACTAGTACCATCGTAGCCTTTAGCCTTCATGATATTGTAACCCTTGCCATATTTCTGGACTGGTAGTGGAGGTAGTGAGACTGTATCCTTGTAGATCCATCCTGTGATGTCGGTAAGATCTTCATCACTCATGTCTCCCCACTTGATGAAAACTGTATTCGGTGGAACTTTGAATGTTTCTTGCGGTTCCATTCTGAAACATGGTCGACCATATATCTTTGGAGGAGTAGGTATTGTAGTTATGCTGTATGCTGTATTTAGTTTGAACTCTCCACAGCCGAGGTCCTGGATTTTATCAGTTGATTCAGGCTTAGGGTTGGTGGAGGGTTGTGATATGTCAGAAGACGTGGATGGAGTGGATGTGGAAGATGACCCGAGCATGGAAGGGTCGATGTATTTGGACGAGGAGCCAGGTGCTTCCCGGTTAATAGGTACTTGGTTTTCAGAGACACCCCTTAAATTGGTACAATATTGGAAAGGGTCGGGGTCTCCGTATATGGTGATTTCTGTACCGTCAAAAGGGAACTTGAGGCATTGGTGGTAAGTTGACGGAACGACTTTCAAAGCGTGGATCCATGGACGGCCAAGTAAAATGTTATATGGTAGTTCCAAATCCAGGACCTGGCAAGTTGTGTCGACAATGAGTGGTCCCACTCTGATAGGGAGAGAGATAACACCTCGCGAAGAGCGTTCCTCGTCATCATATGCTTTGATCACTATGCTTTTTGTTGGGTCTACACATGCATCAGAGAATCCAAGAGCCTTAACCAGTTTAAGGGAGCATATATTCAACCCTGCTCCACCATCTATTAAAACCCGTCTAACCTTGTGCTTGTGAACAAAAACTTCTATGTGTAACGCATCATTGTGATTGGTTTTTGATGATGAGTAATCCTGATCTGAGAAGGTGACATGGTGCGGCATGGTGAGATATCCCACCATAGTTTCAAACTGATTGACATCGATGTCCTTTGGGACCGATGACTCTAAGAGAGTTTTATCCAGGATTTCTTTGTGTGCGGGAGAAATGCGAAGCAGCTCAAGGATAGATATTTGCGCAGGAGTCTTTCCTAGTTGGTCAATGAGATTGAACTGACTTTTCGGTTTTCCCTGTTGTGGGGTTGAGACAGGTTTTGGTTGTTTAGCTGATGGAGCTGGTTGTGATTGCTTAGCAGATGGGCCTCCTATAATAATCTTGGCTTGTCTAGGGGGAGGCGGATCGGGTATAGTGACCTTGCCACTTCGCGTAGTAGCATTGCACTGTGGTGCTCTCTTGATCGTGATGGTGTGGATGTATTCCTCGTCTGTTCTAACATTATTTATTATTGGTCCCCCAGAGTAATCGTACTTGGCTCGGGTGAAGTTAGCTGAAGTGGAAGCATTATGGGGACCATGATCCTGCAGTGGATTCTTGTGTATAGTATGATCCGAGTTGGAATTGAATTGCGATCCACCTACTTCGATAGTGTGATTGTCAATAAGGTCTTGAATTACGTTTTTCAGTTGTCTACAGTTGGAGGTTGTATGCCCTTTGACCCGATGGTATTCGCAAATTGCGTTGTCATCCCACCATGCTGGTTTGAATTGTCCGGGGTCATAAGGTTTTATTTCCGAAAGTGTGATGACCCCATGTTGAATGCATTTCTTGAGGACGTCTGCAATGGGTTCACCTAAATTGGTGTATGTGCGACCCCTAGGGAATTGTCTTGGTTGACGATATTGTCCTTGACGGTTTTGACCATTTTGACTGTTCGAAGGAGTATTGGGGGGAGGTGTCGATGTCGTTGTTGGTCTATTTTGTTGTTGTACCCCTTTCAGAGCCAATACGGGACTTGCAGTCTTGGCGTCTACAACACCATCGTTTGTGACATGTTTATTCTTGACCCAATATTTGTTTTTGTCAGCGGGTGTGTTGGTGTTTGTATTTTTGGAGCCATACTTCAGTTCTCCCTTTGCGATAAGGGCTTTCTCAATTTGGACCCCCTTTTCCACTAATTCTGTGAAGGTTGTGCAACAATGTATTTGCAATGCGAATTTGAGGGGCCCTAGAAGTGTTTGGACAAACATGTCGACCTTTTCCCTTTCAGGAATGTCAATGTGACATCGACTAGCGAGGCTTCTCCATTTTTGGAAGAACGGGATAAATGTCTCACCCGACTCTTCTTGTGTGAGATTGCACAAGCTAGTGATAGAGGTGTCCATTTCAATATTGTATGCGTAATTTTTTAGGAACCTCCTTTTGAGCTCATCCCATGATTGGATATCTTTTTGTGTTGAAAACCATTCAAGGGCTTGACCCGCCAAACTTTTGGAAAAGAGTCTCATCAGGTATGTGGGTTCGTAGGCGATATCCATACAGTTAGTTGCGAATTCGCGAAGATGTTCAATGGGATTTGTTTTGCCTTTGTATTTAGTGAAGTTGGGTGACACATATCCTGGCGGAAATGCAGGCATACGTAAGTTTGTGTCGAATGGGTATACGTCCAAGTCATATGATATTTCGGATTTCCCACCTGTAATGAGCATGTTTTGCATTTGCTTCGCCATATCCCGCACTGTTGCTTTGAGTTCATCTATGGTGGGGTCATTTACATTTCCATACGTTGGGTTGCCTAGTACACCATGTGTTCCTGCGTGAGTATAGGTGTATTGTGGCGGTATGGGTTGTTGTGGTACGTATGATGTGTGTTGTTGGTATTGGAAGTTGTGGCTAGGTGTATGTTGATGAGTGTGAATGTTGGATGAATATGTTGGAATATGTCCCCCAGCTAGGCGCGTCATTATTTGGGGGATGTTGTGACCATGAATGTTATGATGTATTAACGATGTCATGGGTTGAGTTATTTGGCCACTTTGTGTGAATTGCTAATTTTGCACAAGGGACACATTGGCAGTTGTACCTTGGGAGGTAGTGACGTTTGACTGTGTTGTCGTGTTAACGTTTTGTTGTTGTCCTTGTATAAAGATACGTCATGTGGCTCCTCCCAAAGGATGTTGTGAACTACTACTGAATGCTTTTGTTGAAGTTGTGTTCATGGTAGTAGATGTAGTTGTCAAGGGGGAGTTGTGATGACTTGATGATGCCCCTGTGGTATTTGTTGTTGTGATAACAGGAGGATTGGAATGATTTGCCGATGATGTCACGGAACCAAGAGTGGTTGTATTTAATTGGGGTGGTGTTGTGGATGTTGTGGATGATTGTGATCCCCCAATAGATGTAGCGTTTATTGTATTGGAGATGTTTGGGATGTTGGATGTGGTATGCAATGTCGTTGTGTCAAAAGGGGTGTTGCTTGTAGTATTTAGAACTTGACCACTGTGTGAGATGTTGTGAACATTGTTGGCATTAGGATCATGTAATGTGTTAATGTCAAATCCTGGTGGTAACCTAGCTCCTTCACTCAAGAGCATAGCTATGAATCTGTCCTTGTCGTGACGTGCTATTGTTTCAGCCAACTGGTAGGCCTCTGGGTCTTGTGTCAATGCTTCTATGTGTTCTTGAAGGAGTTGACCGTTTTCGTCTCTTTGCATGTAGCGCTCGAATGAGTTGCTAGGTAAGGATTGTGTTGTCACTAGAGGTTGATTGTCTAAATTGGTAAAGGGATCATTCGCGGTCCAGTTTGAGTCATGTGGAGGACTGTTGGGATCTTGCATGAAGTTTTCCATTTGTCTTTTTTGCTTTTGAAGTCTGGTTTCAACCATAAATGATCTTGCTCAAAGGGGATGTCCACTAAATGCAAGTATGACACTAGGTGAAATCTAAGGTTCAAATTGACGACTAAAATGACCACTATTTTTTTGGATTTTTGTGAATAAGGTATGCAATGTGGATGCAATGTAAAATGAGGCTATCTAAGCACTTCTAAGCTTGAACTTTGTTTTCGATGTGGACTGCTAGAGGACTTTGTTGTTAATGACAAGGTGACAAGATGACTAATGAGTCTTCCCAACTAGACTTTTGAGTTGGAAGAAATCTCACAAAAGAGGACAATGACTAAAAGGATGTTTGATAACTTGGTCCAAAAGGGTCTACTTTCGAAAACAATGATTTTGCCAAGGGGTGCTTAAGATTTACCTACTCCTAAGTATGCAAGATATGAGCCTAGGGACACGTAATGTTAAATGTATGATACTAAATGGGGTGAGGTATGAAACCTAAGGTGATCAATGCAAGCTAAGGGACAAAACTTTGAGCAATTTCAAATTGGGTTTTTGGCAGAATCCTTCTGATGACGGAGTTTGACAAATGGTTGACAGTTTGGAGGTCTCTGGTTTTGACTATGTAATTGAAAAATTTTGACAGGCAGATGCGTCTCAGTTTTGCAATTGCGTCTCGATTAAGCAACTGCGGTTCAGTTTTTCACTTGCGGCTTTCTGACTGTCAGATGCATCGCGGTTTAACAGATGCGACTTTCGATTTAACAGATGCGTCGCGACGCCTACAGATGCATTGTTTAAAATTTTAGATGTGGTTTATCAGATCAGTTGCGTTCTAGAATATCAGTTGCGGTTCGACAGGTATGACCGTTTTGTTTCAAAGTGATTTTCGTGGTATGTTGATGGAAGTTTTTGATCTGTTGGATGACTGTTTTGTTTGGACTGTGAGAAAACCAGAATGCACTTGACAAACACAGTGTTTTAAGGGATAACCAAACACACATGAGATAAGCACAATCCTAGAAAGGCCACTAGGCCTTGGGTTTGTATACTTGATATAGCCCACCAGTTATACCCCGGATTGGTGATGAACACCTTTCCTTCTCGAGAGTGAATAGCTTAGAATTGGTGGCATTGGCTCCCCTCCACGGCTCATTAACGTCATTCGAGCACACCAAATTCGGATTCATTTGGTAGTGACATCCCAAGAATTGCTATCTCTACTCAAGGGGATCAGTAGTGAGTAATCTTCGGGCATGATACTATACCCTGCACTATATCAAGCAACGGCCAATAGAACGGTTGGACACTAAGACAAGAGGTGTTTAATTCGGGCATTCCGTTCATGGGGTGTGATCCATGCGGTGAGAGTCCCCTTTCGGATCCATCTCGTTGGAACCACGCTCGTGATTCTTGGGCTTTCCCCAAGAACCCACTTTTCTATACCGGCTGGAAGTCCCTCGATGTCAGGGTGCTACCGGTCTGAGTCGTCCTGGGGTGAGTACTTTTTCCCACCAGAATAGGCCCAAGTTCTAAAGTTGGTAACCGTTTCTCTTACACCCAAGATAGCACGAATGCGCAAGGGGGGAGGATACTTCGATATACCGAATCGTGAAGGGTAAATTAACAAAAAAAGAATGGGTCTGGTTTTCTGATCACAAGGTTTTCACCAAGTGAGAGCATACTCACCTACCACTCCACAAGCACACTCAAGCATGAAAGACATGATTCTTTTTAAAAGCACCAAATTCAAAGTTTGCTAATCTAGAAATAAACAAGCACATTGTTTGTTATCTCCTTCTTTGACATGCGAATCTGCAAACATTGAGTTAGTAGTCTTGTATGTGATGGTCTTGGACACACGAAAAAGGATCGCCACACGCTACAAGAAACTATTAGTAACCCAAAATATCTAATCTGGTTAACATGCAGGAATAGCCAACACAAAAAAAGACAGAAAAACAGAAAACCAGAAAATAGAAAAAAGCCTGAAAACTGACAGAAAAGTTTACCAGACAAATGCGGCGCAGTATTACCAGACAGATGCGGCTCGGTTTGTCAGATGCATCATTTTGTTCGGCGAATGCGGCTCGGAATGTCAGATGCGGCTCTGGAATTCTCAGTTGCGGCTTGTCATTCCAGTTGCGTCGTTTCTGTCATCAGATGCGTTGCGACGTTTGCGGCGATCCTGCAAAACAACAAAAAACCCTACCCAAAACAGAAAGCCACTACCAGAAAGGATTAGTGACAGAAAACCTAATTTTATTCAACAGGCAGGAATAAAGACAGAATGCAGAAAAACATAAGATTGGACAACCCGAAATTCAAAATAAAACCCCTCAAACTAGAAAGAAAAATGTTATACCAGACAGATGCGTCGCTAATTACAAATGCGGTTTTTGTGGTTTCGAATGCTGCTCATGAATCACGGATGCGTCGTTCTGTTCGTTAGTTGCGTTGCGACAGATCGATTGCGGCTCTATGGTTCTCGTGTGCGTCGCAACGCATATGATGCGTCACACTGTTTTTAAAAATGTTGCGGCGATCTGTACCTGTACCTGCAAAACAACAGAAAACAACAAAAAAAAGCGTACGAAAAGTCAAAATAACAACGTCGTGTTCACCAATGTGATCAAGGGAAAATCCTAATATTATTATTAAGTGGGGTTAGCACAATAACAATAAAATTCCTATGAAGTAACAAAGTACAAAGGAAGTAATGTGAAGACAAAAGGGATGAAGTTACCCTAAGTCTTCACCTTCCATGATTATTTTTTGTTACACCTCCTAGCTTGCAGATAAATAAAAATGCCCTCAGATTTATGTGAGCAACTATGACTAAAGACTAAGCCCTATGCAAGTGTTGAAGGATTTGCAGAAAATAAAAATAACCCTACAATGAGCTAAAATGACTATGACTGTTAATGGCTATGACCCTAAGTTGACAGCAAGTTGACATAGACTAAGAGTGCAAGAAGTCAAAAAAATGAGCTAGAGACTGAGGGATCTGCAAATGAGGTCAAAATTGCCCTTTTATGAAAATTGCAATTTTGAATGTGTGGCTAGGATGAAAAGATGACAAGAACCCTAAGATCAATGCTTAAGATTGAATGTTGATGTGTGCATTAGGGTTAGGTCAAAATTAGGGCAACAGGTAAGAATGAGGGGTGGAGATTGAATTATGAAATAATTCAATCAACGATCGAAATTAAATGAGAAGTCAAAAGTCAAGAATTAAATTGGAAGATAAGGCTGGCACGGACAAAGAGGTTGCTGGAGAAATTAAATAATAAAATTTATTTACTCCAGGTGACTAGTAAATAATTAAATAATAAAGATATTATTTAATTATGGAGGAATATGACAAAAGAATTGTTTTGAATTAAATAATGATTTAATTCAAAACTCAAGAGAATTGACTAAATTAAATAAATCAAATTTATTTAATTTTAATGAGAGAAAAAGCTAATGAATAATTAAATAATTAAAAATTATTTAATTATAGTGGAAAGTGGACAAAATTAAATAAATAAGAATTTATTTAATTTTTTAGAAAGAAGGGGACTTAATTAGTGATGTAATTAAATTTATTTAATTAATCAAGAAGAGAATAAAGATAAAAATAAATTAATTAAATAATTAAAATTATTTAATTAATAGAAGAATTATGACTTTAGAAAATAATTAAATAATTAAAAGTTATTTAATTATTAAGAATGAAAGGGGCAATGTTGAATAATCAAGAGTTGCAAGCCTAGGACAATTTTATGTGTCTACAGTAACCTTCACTTGTTCCTTAGTGTTTTTTTTTGCCTTCACTTTTTCTCATAAAAAATAGCTTTCCTATAGAATGATGAAATCATTACTTCACAAAAGAAATGAAAGCATTTTTTCAAAAAAAAAAACAAAAAGAATCACTTTTTTCTTGGCAAGTTTAATTTTTTCAAAACTGACAATTTCAAACTTGATGAGTTTTATTATAAATTAATTTAAAAATTGGGTTCCTCTTTCATTTCCTCTTAATTCCATTTGAATTTAATTATACATTCATCCCATCAAAACCTAACAAGCAATCTTAGTTCAATTATGTAAATTTGGCCATTTTACAAATGCGTTGAGATCTCTAGAAGTATCTCAACACTTCTAAAATTTATCAAAACATGAATATTGTGAATTAATTCAAGTTTGTCTATTATTAATTCGATTACAGAAGATAACTCATAAATTAAGCTAAACTAACTATTTCTATATGAAATCAAACTATGGTTATGCTTATCCAAGATTATGCTCTAGGTATAAGTATGCAACTACTCATTCAGTTATCTATATAAATTTATATATTTTAGATATCTTAACTATATAAACGGAAATCAATATATCTCTACAAGTAAATATTCAACACATACAATTATCTTCAATAGTGAATGTAGTATCGTAAAATTGTACCATGTGGTGCAATTTCACACTTGTGCATTTGTCCCACTGCATTTATGGTGCCTATCCATATTTATGAAAAGACTAGGTTATGAGTTATAATTTTATGATTTCAACTCCATAAGGGACAATGACGAAGTGTTAGCAGTCTACCACCTTATTTCTTACAAAGTTGTGAGTTGGACACCTACGCAGTGCATAAGCGTCCCCAAACTTTCTAAGTTTAAATGAGGGAATCTCATGAACTTTTCCTGTGACACGTGTCATGACAGAATCTTGAGTGTAATGGCCCTTCCCGCCTATGAAACTTCACAAAAATCCCTTTTTCACCTTCATTTTCATTCAGTCTCACTCTCTCTTGCTCCAACTTACTCTCTTGCTTCTTTCTCCTCTTCATCTCTTCTCTATGATGAAGCTCTATCGGATTCACATCTTGTCAACAACCAAGGCCCTCTTACAAGCATGCAATGTCACATTGATCAATCCAAGAGGGAGCCACATAGTGTTGGTAAAGCTCTCTAGTGATATTATATTGTCTTGTCTATTTTCTAGCATATTCATCTTGTCTATTTACTTCGTGATACAAGTTCTCCTCCATAATGGGGTTTGCTTTTATCACTTTTCTATTTACTTTGTGATATGATTTCTCCTCCATAGCAAGGTTTTCTTTTATCACTCACTATGTCTATTTCACTTTGTGTCTTATTTATTCTCTATCTATCTAGTTGTCTATGTAGATGGAAGGGGTTTAACTAAAGCAAGCCCCAAAACAACCCCAACACTTTTCCTCGTCTATTTTGTGTGTAGTTTATTTGTGTGAATATCTATGGGAAGATTCATATAGCACAAGACCTTTAGTGAGTTAATGTTTCACCTTCTTTTTCATTTCCTTTCATTCTTACTTTTTGTTAACTTAGTAGAATAGTCAAACTTCATATTTTGGGTAGATAGTAAATTCTATGAGCTCCTATATACAATTTTAGCTCTCTATCCATATGAGATGCCAGTGCATCCCTGAGACGATACTATGCCACACTATCATCTAAGTCCTACATTGACGTCCTTTCATCGAGAGCTTCCCAGCTTGTCCCCGAGGCCTATGTAATCTACTCTTTCAGTCCCAAAAGTCATTTATCTGAGAACATATTAGAAACTCTCTTTTAATAATGTTTTGCAATCTCTTTCATCTTGTAACCTTCATCACTTGAACTTTTTTCATTGAGGTGATCGAGGGCGATTCGCTCCTTTAAAACCCTGTTTGTCTTGGGACTTGGGAGTAGTGAATCCCTTCCTTCATAGTGAAATAAATCTACTTCTCATAAACATGATTAAATGCATTATAAATCAATAAATGAGTTTCTTATCTTAATTCCAAATAAAATGGATCAAATATTTCATAAACTAAGTAGATCAAAATTTAACAAGATAATTTATACAATCCTCAAAAACCTAAGGTTGAATTTTATGATCTTCTATGAAGTGCTTGATGTGATTGTAGTATATTGAAATAAATAAATAGGTACCTTAAGCCATATGGGCAATCAGGTCATATCTTTATCAAGAAAGAATATTGCTCAAGAAAAATAGCGAATGAAACCTTAAATAACATGAAATGGATGACAATGCTTGACATCCCTACAAATAATCTAGGCTCTATCTATACAAATAAAAAATAGAAGGTATTGCAATACAATCACATGAAAACCAATAGATCCATATGCTTATTGTATTACCTTGAAAGAATACCTCATACAAAATATTTACAAGGTGTTTTATAGATTATATCAAGGAAAACCAATCAATGACAATCACAAACTATAAAATATGATTAAGATAGTGAGCCAAACTGTCAAAAGCATACAAAAATAATAGGGACATCTTAAAATGATTGAAAAATGTACATTGTATTCATACATTTGATGTATTGCTAGAAAAATGGAACATTGATACAATGAAAATAGGATATAGATTCAATATTTTCCTCACCTTAGTATAAAATGCAAGGAAAACTGTACACATTTTTTATCTATATGTTCTACAAATTTTTCAACCAACATTCAATATCCCAACCCCTTTTCCTTCCCCAACTTAGTAATATATCATTCAAATTTGAATGTTATTGTGAAAAGTCAAATTCTTTTTATTTCATTACCAACAACTTACAAACAATACTCTATTAAGAGATCACATGGAATTACACAAGATCAACCGAAGGGCGACCTCAAGACTAGGAATCATGAATGTGAGCTGCTAGGATTCCTAATGAAAAAGGGAAACCACCAAGAAACACCAAAAATTACCTCAAGATCAATAGCTATTCATACCAACATTAAACACATTTGTACATAGTAAGAAGAATATTTTAAATTAATAAGCCTGGCATGAGATGCTTAGGTTTGAGATGAACACCCAATCCATACTTTGTAATAAATTTCAACTCGTATAGAACATCAAGGACAAGCCATTAGTGATGTGGCAATAACCAACCACCAACTGAGCTAGCTATAGATGGTAACTATTTGAAAATAAACCATGAGTCTTGAAGAACAAATCATAGTAGGTGAGGATGAAGAGTAAATGGTGAGGTAGGATAAAAATTTAAGCCCTATTTAAATATCAACCATCCATGGGAAGAAAGGAATTTCAATTAATATATATTCATAGGGAAACACATAAGATATTTTGAAATAATGAGCAATAGTTATTCATAAGAATAAAATGGCAAGGAACCATTAATCCATCATTACCATACTACTACAATAAATTTTCAAATCTATCATAAATGTATAAAACACCATGAAAACTATTATGATAGGAATACAAACAACCATAAGCCACACATACGATCAACCCCTTATAAAATCATCATTTCCTAAAGATGGAATATTGTAGATAAGGATTAAATTGTTAGGAAGAGGGAAATAATATATTTCAAGATTTTTGGCCATCAATAACTAACTCTTAAAAACAATTGTTTGATGGTCTTGGCCATGGAATTCCCAACAAAAACTCCTTGGTGGAACTCACTAATTACTTGGAGGGATTGTTCATGATTCAAAAATTTAAGAAGTATCTCATCATGATCTATCCATAACAATTCTCCCTCAATAACACATAATTATATGATTACAACTTCATTTTTCTCTATTAATAATTATTAATTCTAAGGGAAATTGATATTTTATAAGTAAAATGACACCTCCCTAAGAGCTAGAAATATTTTTCCAAGCCAAAAATGGCAAGCTAGAATTTTGAGTACTTAAGCACTCTAGGCACTCAACTAGATAGAGATAGGTTGTTTGGACAATCATATATGTAATAAGATTGAACTTATGATGTTATATCAATTTTTTTTATAATTTAGAATGAGTCTCATAGAACAAGAAATTTATTAGTTGGCTAGTTTTCTCTAGAGCTAACTATTTTTTGGATAGGAAAACTTCCAATAGACACCTAAAATTGATCATTCATATTTAATCAATTTATCTTGATTCTCCCCATTTTCAACTTACATATTAATTAAATGATGTTATAATTATTTAATTAACATTTCTTTGACAATCCCACTATCCCATTCTTCATCCAAAAATCATTTTCCTATTTCCCCTAAATTTTAACCCTTGGTAAATAATTACTCCATTATTATTTATCTAGCCTAATGTCCATAGTTCTTTCAAATTAAATAAATATTTATATTTATTTAATTTTTCTTTTGAAGAACTTTCCATAACCTGCTCCCAATATCCCATTATCCTCTAATCATCTTCTAATCACTTTTGCATGGGATAATCAATCATTAAGAGTGGATTTGACCATCCCAAACTCCCATAAAATCTACTTGTCATGTCAAGTACCCAAAATTAGTACTCCAAAGCATGGGTCAAGCTTACACTTCGTAATTTTTAATTCACCCATGTTACTTAGGGGCATGGGTAAATCCACCTATTTTTCATAAAAGGTAATTTAAAATTCCCCATGTACCCCCAATATATGGCTTGTGGAAAAAGCCACCTTCTTGGAGATCTTCCTAAGGTACTTGGTAGTACCCATCAAATCCTACCCCTCGAGTAATTCCCATTCCAAATCCTACCCCTTTATTTTCCTATAATATTGGATCCACCATCTTCATTCAATCTCTTTTTTTCCACTTGTCAACCCATCCATGCTTGAGATAACTTCCCTTGATCTTCCAAATTGATCTCCACCCTCCATTTAATCCTTCTAATTTCTCTAAATTAGATCTCAAACCAATCAATTTAACAATACACTTGAATGTGATATTATGTTTATTGAATTGTGAGCACATGTCATCAATCGATTGGGAAAACCCACTTTGAGTTCAAGTAGGAGATTGGAGATGTTTCATTTTGTGATTTCTTATGTTTATTTGATCTTCTAATATATCTAATATTGAGTGTGGGTTGTATTTTGGGTAGAGCAAATTAATATTATTTTGGTTTTCTCTATTAGGCTTAATATTCTAGGTACACACTTCCTACTACATATTCTAGATTAAACCACTAGCTAGCAAGTAAGGCTGGTTAATGAGAAAAATTTAGTAACTCCTCTTTATTCCATTCCTAGTTAATTCTCTCCCATCCATCCCCTATTAAGTGTAGGGGAATTGGAAAAGAAATCTAATAATTCAAAATAATTCATTTCAGCTCATTATCGAGTGTTTGAAAAAATAATTTTCAAGTTCTCCTCGCTACCATGGATCACCCTCAAAAGGTGAGGGAAGGACTTAAGATCAATATTTAGTTCATACACTTCTATCACAATGAGGTTCACTTTTGTCATAAGTTTTTCTAGGTCTTGTCGCCATTTTGGTTTTATTATTTTTACCTCTAAATTGTACTCTAAACTTTTTTGATACACCTACATATTTTTCCAAAATATTCTTGTTGAGTAAAGATATCCATTAATTTAAGTATGAAAAAAAGGAAATAATTCCTACATCTATGATATATGGCCTGAAATTTTATACTATCTTAACAAGTGCATATGCATATTTTTTAATAGGTGTATATTTTAATTTTTCACCTTGCAAATATTTTCTAATAAAGATAAGAGATTCCCATACACATTATTTTTCTTCTAAAGAAACACAATACTAATGGTGTATAATGAATCAAATATGAAAAGGTCTACAATAATCTAGACTTATCAATATTTATACTTGCTTAAGAGATTCCTTATTTTTTTCTCCATATGACTACCTATTCTTTCTTTAAGATCTTGGAGATGTCCTTCATTTTCTCTATAACATTTGTGATGAAACTCCTTACAAATATATTTTTTCAAAAAAAAGGTTGCACACCCTTGACAGTTTTGAAAATGTTAGCATAACTTATCAAAGAGCACATTGATGTAGATTTTGTAGGATTAATTGATAACACATTGGTAGTTCACCATGATGACCTCATAATCTATTCCAAAAATAGGGATGATCATTGTAAACATTTAGAATATATCTTCAAAAGGTGCTTAGAATATGATATTTCATTAAATCACAGGAAGTTCATGTTTGGTGTAGAAGAAGGTAAATTATTAGGGCACATTATATCAAAGGAAGAAGTGAGGATAGATTTAGAAAGAGTAAATTCCATTTATTTCATTCCTTCATTTAGATAATTAAATTATTTATTTTTGAATTGTTTTTATTTATAAAAATAAAAGAAAAAAAATGTGTGCTATCTTTGTTAGATATCCTAGCTCCAATTCAATGTAGAAGCAATTTTATTTTTTAAGCTCTAATCACATTTTATTTCAAATAAAGAAAAGGATTCAATTTGAAAGTTATAAGAATTTGTGGTTTTTGTGCAAGAATTTTGATTAGAATTTGTTTTTTCCATTTCCAACAAAATAATATAAAAAGAGTGTATTATCCATTTTTTATTTTTTGATTATATGTTCATTTCAAGTGATTTTTTCTTGCAATCTTATATAGAGAACCATATAAGGAATATTTTTAAATAGATAGAATTATTGCAATCCAATCAATTAGAGAACTAGGAACTCAACTAACATTAAGGATCTCTCAATTCCATTAAGTCACCTTTTAATTTTTATTTAAAATCATTTGCATCTACATTTTTAGCTAGTTCAATAGGTTTTTTCATTATTTTTCTTATTGATAAACTTAAATTCATTTTTTTCTTTGTAAAACCCCATCCCGCAACCTAGAGGACTATGCAATACTACGGAAGCACAACTAATTTTTTTTCTTAAAAGTTAAAACAAGACGAGTAAAGTATCCTACTCTAACCACATACATCCTCTAGGCTACGCAACGCGTCTACATATGAACACCATTACTTATAAAATTTAACCAACCATAGCATATGAATATTAAACTCAAGATACAACTTACAACAAAGCATTAACCATTGCAAGATAAATCTAACACATTAAAAATGTATTGAACATATTTCCATAGATACAACACCATTAAATCCAATAATAATTAGATCATAATATTATTACAATTACATCACAAAGGTACACCTCGATACAAATGAGGTATTACAATTATACATAATGAACCACCGTTACAATGAAGAAAGAGAAGAACAACTCTAGAGAACCACACGAGCTCCTCAAACAAGATCTCGCCATCACGAACGGAAAAGAAACTCACCAGTGTAAGATGCATGCCACCCAACCATCTGGTACATGTAGGCCCAACCCCCATGCTAGGAGATAGTAACAGGTAATCAAGGTAATCCTACTACCTCTAGACACAGGAAACATACATAATGCTCACAGTACAAATAACCAAGAACTATGATCACATTGTTTACAGAATCACTAAATCAATTATAAACACAATTCAAATAAACTGATTGTTGTCATAGGAGGAGTGTCATCACAAAGGTTGCATTGGTTGTCCAAAGGAGATCTTCCTAGGTCCCGACCCCCCTGGGGTTATCCTGGTAACCTCTCACTATTCTAGCCCCACATGCACACCAATGTGAAATCAGTTATCTTTTGAGAAGACAAGATAACGATCTAGCCATTCCAGGCCTTCCTGACTCATCTCAAGTCTCATACAAGCCCTTGAGCCAATGATCCAGGCTAAATATCTTGTTATATGTGTTAAGATAATAGATTATTTAATTCCCACTGAATTATACTGAATCCCACATGATTTGTCCTGGGACCACTTTGTGTCCCGGCCCTCGCTGAAAGCCACTCCCCTATCGACAACTCATAACTCAAACTACATGCCAAGGGTAGACCGTGCACTAAGAACTGACAAAAAAACCAATACAGCTCAAAAGGTAACACATCTCTATGGATGTCCAATACAGAAACCCAATACGTGCACTACCCAAGAAAACTTAAAGGGTGAACTAAAGTTACAACAACCCCTTTTCATAAATTACAACTCTAGAAGACTTAAATTTTCCACAATATCAAATACTCCCCCCAGTACACAATTACAAAAACACGTGCTTTTATAAATACAACTTCAAGCAATTAATGAAGTGCTATCATTCATATTTCCTAAATCCATACAATCACTTTCGCATATTTAAAATGCACCATTGAAATATAGTTCCAACATACAATTTAACAACGAAGAAAACTAATTGTACATCTTATAGTTTCCACAAGTACTCATAAAATTAACTTAATTGTACAATAAAACAATTAAATCATTTAATTTAATTAATCATACTTATTCTATTAATTATTGTATTACTCACACATTAAATAAATAAATATATAATATGTATATATATAATTAGATATAATTATATATATACCTATTAATATATTATTTAATTACAAATTTAATTATAAGGATATTTATACTTTCTCCCCATTTTCATTTACAAATAACTACAATACAATTTCCAAACAAATGTATATATATAAAACATATACACATATTATATATATATATATATATAAATATGTATTATAAATGGGGTTGGGGCCCTAGCTCGGTTGGCTAAATATTTCCTGTTGTAGGAGGTTGGTCACGAGGTCTAGTCTCCCCCACCCCCATGGTACTGGAGGGCGTGTCGTGTCAGCACTGTCGGTCACGTTAAAAATTTTACCAGGCACATTGCAGTTTATATGGGGTCATGCTACCCGATTCCTGCAGTATAAATATATATATATATATATATATATATATATATATATATATATATATATATATATATATATATGTATGTATGTATTATAAATAACATATATATTATATTATATATATATAATATATATATATCAATATATTATAACCTAACAAATATAATAAAACAAAACCCCAAATCAAAAATTATACACGCCGAACTCTGAAGCACGCGCGGGTTTCAACAGCCTACGAAGGTTGTGTTGGGGTGCTGGTCACAGCCGCACCCATATGAGGGGTGCACTGTGGGTGAGCAGCACTGAGCGTTGCCTCCCATAGAGTGCCTCTCATATGAGTTGTTGTGGGGGAAACTCTCCAACCTTATACATAACACACATTTACTGTGTTTTTTAAAATAAATGCCTAAATAAATTTTACATCGATTTTTTATGTACCATCAAATTTCGCCGTATGACAATTTCTTGCATTTAAAATAGCAGTGTTTAAAATAAATTAAACTCATTTATATATATAATATATATATGTACATATACATATATAATTTAATATATATGTATATATATATGTATATATTTATATATAAATAATTTCAACATTGATTCAAATTGAGCAAATAAATTGCACATAAGAAGTTTTTCTACAGAGAAAATTCAGAGAATTCATTTTCCCAGATAATTTAAAGAAATAAGGAAACCAAACAGAATAATGATTTTCTATAGAGATCTATAATTCCTTTTGTATCAATCTATTTCGAATGAACAAATTACACAGAGGATTTTTTTAATTATTTTCTACAAAGGTTTCACTTTCATGGCAATCTTTTAAAAGAAAGAAACAAGAACTTCTACAGTATTGAAAAATCCTTTCCTAAACATTTCCAATTTGCATTATAGCAATAAAATAACTTTGCAATACAAAATTCACAAAAACAGTAAAGGAACCTGTTCCAGAGGAAACTATTGCCTCGAGAATTGTTTATGAGCTTCTCTGTAACTTCAAATTGCCAATGTAGCCAAAACTTCCTTCAGTAAATTTGCCTCTTTCTAGAAAACACACAATACACAGCCAAGAATTCTACAACAAAATTCTAAAACAATTCCTCAGAGAGATCCACAATTTCCTCACCAATTTTCAACAACCCACACAAAAAATCTCGTGAAACAACTTTCTTTTCTTTTCCCTAATATCTCTTCTAAGAATGAATTTTCAACAATTAGATAACAAATTTTTAACTCTGAGTTATTTCAACAAAATATATTTTCCCTCAACTCAAATATTTTCCATTCACATTCATTTAAATATAATAATACAATTTACTAATTGCAACCAATTTAAATATTTTTACTTATTTAATTACCATTTATTTTTAATAATAAAATTTACTCAACAACATAACCAAATTAAATTTATTTATTTATTTATTTATTCTAAAGCCTTCACAACAATAATTCATTTAATTAAATATTTAAATTAAATACACATTTAATCTATCAAATTAAATTTGCACAATAATAAAATACCCAGAACAACAATGATAAAACTAAGACCAAACTCAAACTGACAACACACTATACTAGGGTAAAGGTATGACTAGGTAGCCCGTTACTATCTCCCAATATTACTGTTGAGTAGTGGACATGCTCAGACCTGTGAAACCAGGTGAAGCTAATGTCCTGTACCTGCAATTCTGTAAATAAGCAAATGTCACACATGTATACAGATAGTAATTTATACACACTATGAAGAGAGAATCACGAAAATCACAAGGCACTCGCAAGTGAGTGACGCAATACCGTTCTCTTCACCAATACAATGTCACATCAACTAACGAGATAATATATCAATTAAACTACCATAAGAAAATATAGCAATGTCATCACAACTAAGCATCTATGTCAACATAAAGCATATTAACATAATCATCATGCATATAATGTGTCATCACATCAATATAGTCTATCATCACTCCATTGTCAGTGATAGAATAACCATAACATAAAACATTGTCTAACAAAGTATCTGAGCTATCAAGAAAACATAACAAATCAGAGGAGTGTCACATTCTTTATTTTCACTAAATAAAAATGGGAGAATCTTGCATATTTCAATTTCATAACAACTTTTAGAAGGAATCTTGTCTCTATATTATAAAAATTATATGAATAGATATGAGGAAATTAATTTTATTTGAGCAATAATAATTATAATGGCTATCACTTCTACATGTGCCTTTATAACTAGTATACATTCATTTCATTTTAAGAAGAAGATCAAGGATTATCATTTATTATAAATCAACTCATCTAGAATATTATACTATTTATTTCTCTATTTTATTTTAATATTATTTATATTATGTATCATGAAAGGATCCACTTTGAATTTGATAAATGTATTTCTTGTGAAGTATGTATCCATGCATGCTCAATCAATCTACTTAAAAAGGTGAAAAAAAAAGAGAGAAATGAGAAAAATATTGATAAGATAGAAAATTGAAAATGAAACAAATGATTTTCTAGTTTGAGACTTTAGAAATCTTTATTGTCACAAAATAATATTGAAAAATAAATAAATAAAGGAAAATTTATGAATAGAAATGAAAAGAACAATTTGAAACATTTTCTTTGAAAAAATGAACTTGTATCAATCAAATAAATAAAGTAAATATTCTAAATACAACTAAATGAAATAGCACTACCTTTCTTGATTATTTTGTATATGCAAAATATCCCTTATAAAGAAAGGATAAGTGATAATCAAACCATTATAATCTATAAAAAAACTAACTTTATTAAAATTTATGCAAATTTTATTAGAATGAAAATGAAAGGAAAAGAAGAATAAAAAATAAATCATAGATAAATGATAATAAGTGATGGAGTTGATAGTGAACCCCACAACTCCCAAAAATCACCTACAACTAAAACACGTATCACAAATGAGAGATCAAAGAAAATAATTTGTTATGCAACCAAGAGAGAAATGATTGAATACACACAAGTGTCACACAAACATCTGATATTGAGATTAACTTGCAATTGTAATTGAACTGAATGGAGTTGATTACAATGAAGGTGAATGCTTATAAAAGAATAAAAGGTAAACCCTAGATGAGGATTTGAGTAGATTGTGGCAAGTGTCTTAATCTCATGCAATGAGACAATTTGACCTATATTTAGTCTAATCTAATAATAAAAAAGCACTCCTAAGTTTAGCTTAAGTGAATAAAGTAATAAGGGACTTAATAATTAATTAATGATTAAGTAATTATCAAGTGCTTTCCAAAATTGAAAGAAATGGAATAATAGACCTATCAATTAAATGTGATGCATAAGCATCCAAGGTGTAAGAACAATCTTGCATCGACCAAAAATAGATTTGTGTTGTTTCTTTTCAATAAGGGCTAATCAGCTTAAGTTTTCCAAGTATGAACAGTCAGGCATTGAGTTGTAGTGTTAAGGTTTACACCTTAACTTCATCCAACATTCTAAGTTCAGTGAACTAGATTATCGACATAACCTAATATCTCAAAGAGACCTTACTTCGTATCTCTCTAAAATACCGATGACAAAAGAAATAGCAGTAAATGGTCACAAAGAAATCACATTGGAGGGAGGTTCATATATTGGTAGGATGACATTTGAAGTCCCTTCGACATTCTGACGAACTGTAGACATTCTAACAAGCTACATTGAGGAAAATCTAGGTTATCGGATGGAGTCATTTGAAAGTCCCTCTGACAAAGTGATGAAATTGCATCAAGGTGATGACGATATTTTGGGATGACAATATTGCAAGTCCCTTCGATACTTTGATATCATGGAGAAAAACATTTTTTGGCAAGAGTTCATGAGGAGTCTTTTTGACATCCTGATAGGAGCTTCATCCATGAGACCTTGTCATATCAAGGTGAGAGGATTTGAAGTCCCTACAACACTATGGTGGTAGGAAGGTGGATGGAAATGTGATTAGATCAATGGCGATAGACAAACGAGTATGGTGGTGACATGTGGTGTGATGTTATTTGTTGATTGCACATCATTGTTGTGAATCAATGCAATCATTGGTCAAATGATTTCAAACATGAAGTTGATGGTTGGAAGATGATTTCCTGGCATGAACGAATAGAATTGAAGTCCTTGGTAGCTTGGTAGGCATGCACATGATCTTGTTTTTGATGGACAATGGTGGGTACTAAAGGCAGCATACAAAGGAGGCAGTGAATGCATTCAGTCAGAGAGGAAGTAGAAAGTAGAAGAGAGCCAGAAGCTAGCGAGAAAGGGAAGCAAGGCTGAGAAGGAATGTTGATTACTTTTTGGTGAAGGTAGATCCAAGAGTGAATGCTTTGATCTGTAATTTTGGCAGATGACTATAATAAGATAGCCCATATAATAAGGTTGAATGTTGCAATTTCCATTTCATTCCAGAGATAATAAAATATCTCATTTTCTTCATACATTTCAGTTGTGTTGTTCTATGTCGTGGCTACGAGATCATGTATGTAAGGCGAGTACCCTTCATCAAGTGTATCAGAGTAGGTTATCTTGAGTCTGTAACCAAAGCGTCGAACATGAGGCAGTTTGCAATAGGACCTTTGAGTGTGGGTTGATATCAAAATGCCTCCTAGACTTTCCCAGCATGGTAGAGGTAGAGGTAGAGGTGGTGGAGGAACATATCCACCTAGATATGAAATCAGATCCCTCATAAGGAAATTAGAAACCTTGTAGGAAGAGGTTCATAGGAAATAACTGCATCAAGAAAGAGATGATAGTGAAGATGAAATGGAAGAGGAAGAATAGGATCAAATGAATCCTAGAGAAATGAGATTGTTGAGAACAATATCCAACCTTGGAAAGAAACCTAAAATGGAGGTTTCAACTTTTAGTGGAAGTCTGAATCCTAAAGAGTTGATAGATTGGATCAACGATATGGAGGAATTTTTAGAGATTTGAGGAGATTGAAGACCCTCACTGAGTGAGGTTTGCAAAGACAAATTTAAAAGGTCATGCAAGCATATGGTGGAAAGAGATCTAACTTGAAAGAGGAAGACAAGGGAAAGAGAAAAATTCTAAATGGGATAGAATGGTGGCTAAGATGAAAATGAAATTTATTCCTAGAGATTATGAGTTGGAGTTGCTCAAGAATATGCAGAGTCTGAAACAAGGAACGAGGACAGTGAAATAATGCATGGAATAATTTCACAAGGTCCTGATTCAGACAGGAAATTTTGAAGCAAATAAGGAGAAAGTAACTCATTATATTAATGGGTTGAAACCTAGCATACAAGAAGAGTTGGAATTAGTAGAAGAAATATTGAACAGGAAATTTGAGAATAAGTAGAAAGGGAAAGTTAAAGGTTATGTGCAGCAAAAAGAGGATGAACAACAGATTAGAGATATTAAGGAAAACAAGGATGAAAGAGGTGAAAGCTCAAATAAGTTTTGTGAGAAAAAATTTAGAGGAAGAGGAAGATCGAGTAGAGGATTTGGAAGAGGAGG
>VDFB02326034.1:0-36358 GCA_007258455.2 Sequoia sempervirens
GATGAATAAAAATGAGCATACCCTACCAGCTGGTCTGCTGCAACCTCTTCCCATTCCCCATCAAAAGTGGGAAAGCATCTCAATGGACTTCATCACTGGTTTACCCAAAGTTCAAGGAAGAGATTGTATCTATGTTGTATTAGATAGATTGACAAAATTTGCTCATTTCTTTGCCATTACCAGCTCTTTTTCAGCAGCTCAAGTTGCAGATCTGTTTTTTCATGAGGTGTTTAGATTGCATGGGTTGCCAAGAAACATTGTGAGTGATAGGGACAGCAAGTTCCTAAGCACCTTTTGGCAAGAGGTCTTCAGAATGAGTGGTACAGTGTTTACTCCGAGCACTAGTTATCACCCTCAAACTGATGGGCAAACAGAGATAGTAAACAAATGGTTGGAAGGGTATTTGAGGAACTATGTTTCAGAACAGCAAAGGGCATGGGTGAAATGGCTTCACTTAGGCGAGTATTGTTACAATTCTTCCTTTCACATGTCAATAAGAATGTCACCTTTCATGGCTCTTTATGGTTATGAGGCTCCTAGCTTTGCTGATTTGGTGTTTGGTGATAGCAAAGCCCCTCAAGCCAAGGATATGTTACAGCAGAGTCAAGATATATTGAAATCTTTGAAGAACAATCTGCAGATTGCACAGAATCAGCAAAAGATGTACGCTGATCAGCGGTGTGTTGAGCGCTCTTTTGAGGTTGGAGATATGGTTTATCTTCGACTACAGCCTTACAGACAGTCTACTCTCAAGAAGAGTGGAGCTGAGAAGCTCAAACCTCGCTTCTATGGGCCGTTCAAAGTTATCAGAAAGGTGGGAGTAGTAGCGTATGAGTTGGAGCTACCTTCGAGTAGCAAAGTGCACAATGTCTTCCACGTGTCTCGCCTCAAGAAGGCACTTGGACACAACGTTATTGCTTCATCACAGTTGCCACCTTTGGATGAAGAAGGACAGTTAGTTCTGATTCCTGAGGAGATTCTTGATTCCAGAGAGCGTTCTTTGAGGAGAAGAACAATCAGAGAGTATTTGGTGAAGTGGAAGAACTTGCCCATGGAGGATGCGACTTGGGAGAATGAGGAGATTTTGCAGCATCCGGGGTTGCGATTGCTTGAGGACAAGCAATCTTGGGGAGGGCGGACTGTAATGTCCCCTTCTCGTGCTTGACTTCTTCTGTTGACCGTTGGCCTATTCTGGAGACCCGTAGGCTTCTCGGTGGTGAAATTAGGGTTTCTTGGTTGGTGGTTTCTTGTGCTCACGGATTGGTGATTGAACTGCAGATTCCTTCTGGGTTTTTCATGAGCTTTTCGGTGATGTGTTCTTCTTGGCATTCTGAGCACTTTCACGAATTTACTATTTTTAGTAAATTCTATTTCTGGCAGTGGTCATGTTGGCTTCGGCACGGTTGGCTCTCATCTTCAAACATTTCAGTTGGTTTGATCAATCTTGACCTTGGGAAGCATTTTTGGTGAGATTTGTTCAGTTGATTTAAAATATTATATTTTAAAGTTATATTTTAATATTGTAACCCCTTGGTCTAGTGAAAACAACTTAAGTTGTTCTTAAAAAGGGGACTTTGAGGGGTGGCACCTCATGAAGGTATTTTTATATTTCCTTAAGGTTCAAAATCACTTGCTTTAAAAGGTACGCCCATCTTTGGTGAAAGATTATTTTATAATTAAAAAGTCAAAGTGCTTTAAGACAAAAGGGACGCCATCTTTGGAGGGAAAAGGAGTTACTTCAAAATTTTGAAAAGCAGGGTTTCTAGAAGCTTCTGGAAAGTCATCACAAGTTTATAAAAGGAGGTCTTGGTCTTCATTTTCATCATCCAACATCTTGAGTAAAGTTATGCTGCCGAAATGGTGAGAGAATTGCTTCCAGGAATGAATGCCTCCTAGTTAGGCTCAACTTCGTGCTTGTGAGACAGCACCTAGTGGAGAGGTTTACTTGTTTTGAGTGCATTTTGTAGTGAGGATTGTTTTGTTGTGAGTTTATGCATTTGTAGTTCAGTTATTTGCATTTTCATGTTATTTTCTGGAGTTGTTGAGTACATAGCTGATTGTGGTTTTCACTCATTTCAAAAATACAAAAAGATTTCATTCTGGGTACTTCATATCCCAACTTGTCTAGGTAGGGCGCCATCTTCAGTCAAGTTTCATAATTTTTAAGCAAGTGCTGATTTTTCTAGAAGAAAATCGCCCTTCTCAAGGGGCCGTACCTTTTGTACTTGCATTGGGATTTGTGATAAATTAAATACTGCAGTTTGGGTCTGTTTTTTGGTTCTTACTTGGGCGCCTTGGTCATAGAAAGCTATTGCATTTCGTTTGGGCTCGTTTGGCTGAGAATTGAGAGAGCTGTGATTATTTCAATTGATTTCTGTGTTGCTGGTTATCAGTTTCAGACCTTGTTACAGTCATATCAGTTTGCATTTAGGGTGTTTTTTGAGTTGAGTTGGTGTTAGAAAGCTTTGGAAAACATTGGGGAAGACACAATTATCCTTGCTATGATTAAAGAGCTCTAATTACTTGATATTGCAGGCATTCTTCAACATATTGTAAGCTGAACAGTAGTACTGTCAGCATCTTTATTATTCTTGCAATTTCAATGTTTGTAACTGCCCACTGAATAAGTGGAAGAGGCTGGCTTGCCGCCTGTTTACTTAATTGCATTGTAATTTCATAAGTCTCCGCCATATGGTCGCCTCTTATCCATCATGGATTGAGTAGCACATACTTGGTGTTGAGTTAATTTTCAGTATTGCAATAAATAGGGATCCTCTGACCATATGCTCGTCATTTGCCGACGCATTTCTTGGTTAGAGTTCTTGTTTCAGCATTTCCTTTAAGATCCTTTGACCAATGCTCACACCTTGCCCACATCGGGATCCTGGTGTACATTCTGGTTAGAGTTGCTTTCAGCATCATTTGGTTTATGAGCTAACCTTAACGGGTGCTTGTCATTGTAACTTGCAATTGAAAAAATCGAAAAAATTTGGCTCGGTATATTTCACAAATTCATTGATGAAAAGAAGAGCTTCGATCACCCTTAGTCTGTAGGCAATAAACTCCTTGGATATCCTCTCGTAGGTTTTAACCTTGAAGACATGACGCTCTCTCCAAGCAAGGATCTACCTCTTGTGTTCTTTTGAGACCACTAAACCATAGGCTATATTCAAATCAGCAATGATGATTCTGTGCCTTGGTTTCATCTCAACCATTGACTGTTGAAACCCTCGAATACCTTGACGTAGCTCATGAGCGTTGTCTCTCAACTGAAACATCTGTGTTAAGATCTCCTTTCCTCTGACAATGAAACTCTCAATCCACTCTTGAGTTTCCTTCCCACAAATGACCAGCTGTCTCAACTAATGATGATCAGCTGGTGTCTCTAAAACCTGGGGAAGCAATTGAGTAGCCTACGAAGAGCTATGGACGAGGATAGAAATATAAAGCCTGAGTTGTTGTATTTCAGCCTTGAGGGCTGTTTTGTCTTCTCCATCCTTGAGAACTCTTTCTTGAAGGCTTTCAGACACAACTCTAAACAAACTGACATCCACATATCTGGTATTTTTACCAAGATTAGCCTTGACCATCACGAAGTCGTCCATATCAACTTCATCTCTGTTCTTGTCCTCTGGGGGTATTGCAGTCTCCATGACTATCTCACCATCAGGATTCCTATCAAAGTGAACTTGCTTCTTTGCTTTCTTCTTAGGAGGTTCCTAATAGATGTTATCAAGATCATCAAAATCCACCTGATATGAAGGTCTTCTTCTCACCCTTCCCAAGGAGCTCTCAAGCCAAGACACGGTAGTATCTTTACTAACTTCCTTGGGAGGTTCAATTGCAATTTCTTCATCTTCTTCAATATCCAGGTCGATGTGAATTGGCGAAGACCCTATTAAAGGTATAGAATCATGTGTTAAAGGCGGCTCCTCTGCTTCTTTTTGAGGTACGGGCTCGTTAGGAGGAGCTTCTGCTACAACTGTGGGTTGCTCCTGTATGATTATGCTTGAGAAGTCTAACCTTCTTTTTACGTTTTTATTTGATCTGCTACCCTTCACGCCTTCTTGTAACAGACTTATGCCTTTCCCTTTTGACTGTGCTCTGGAAGAAGAGGGAAGTGTCCTTGGCGGCTCTGCTGCTCCTCTTAAGGATTAGGAAAACCTTTTTGTGCTCGAGGACTTGTCTTGTCCTGTCTTCAACTGAGAGGGACTCTTTATTAGCCCAATTGACCTGAGGAAGGGGCTGATCTTCAATTCGCTTCTGAGCATACATCGGGAGAAGCACATCCTCATCATCATCTGATAACCCTTCAATGTCTTTTGATAAGCAGTCTTTCATCTAGTGAAGAGTGAGCCTGTTGTAACTACGCCTTCGCACCTCGAACTCATCTATGCAATTGGCCAAAAAGTCTTCGAGAGCGGGTAAGTGAGCATAGTTTTTCTCAAGTCGGCCAGCGTCGACGCCATGAGGGTCATAAGATCTTCTCTCGCTATAAGGCTTGAGACCAAGTTTATCTAACTCATCCCCCATGGCCTTAGCATCTGCTACTGATCTGCATGTATAAATTCCCAACCCCAATGGAAAACCGAGGGCAGGGTTCTTTTTGTTCCTCAAGACAGTGTGGACCTCACGTGCCTACCTTAAGAACTCCATGAAGACGACCTCATCTGACGGGTACCTTGGTAACATGAGTGGAGCGCCTGAAAATCCTTAGACTCTGAGATAGGTGAAAGTAGGAAATTGTATGAACCAATCTACCCACTTCGCCATCGCTGCCCTGGCAGTGGATGAGATACGAACGTGCAACTCATTGTCCAGGTCACGCACTGTGTAAATCAGGAAAGCCTCATTCACCCTCTTATAATGATGCAATGACTTGGTGAATTCCAACTGAGGGTAATAGTTGTAGATATGTTGTATGTTCAGAGATCCTTCGGTGTTCAACCCTCTGAATTGACCTTGGAAGGCCACCAGGTAGACTAGGTAGGAAACCATATGGAACTCGTGAATTTGGAAGTATTATGTTATCTGCCGATGGAGGCTGTCACTAATCAAGGTGGCCCAATCATAGAACTCAATCTTCTTCATGATGTGGGGTATGGCGTAGAACATCCAGGGTTGAAACTTAGTAGCATCTTCTTGTCCAGTTACCCTATTGAGCAAGGTGATTATGATGGCAATCTCATCTTTGAACTCCCCTCGCCCGACGTTCTTAGGCAAAGTCTTATGTTTCTCCTTCATCCACCTCTATGCAATCTTCTTACTATACTTGTCTTTGTGCAATTCCCACATCCTTTCACATTCGCCCTTTGAGAAAGTGACACTTTCAGGCCAAGGAGAATAGGCATTTCATGATGTATGGGAACAATGAGACAATCTCCCTGTCATCATGGTCTCTATGTTATCATGTCTCATGGGCATGCATGTCAGTGTCAGTGGCATGACATGTGTCAATTAGTGTGTCATTCATCTCATCAGTGTTAACTGGTTTAAGTGTGGTGCAACACAGT
The DNA here is from genome assembly GCA_007258455.2 of Sequoia sempervirens. NCBI lineage: Eukaryota > Viridiplantae > Streptophyta > Pinopsida > Cupressales > Cupressaceae > Sequoia > Sequoia sempervirens. The sequence continues at coordinate 5,514 of VDFB02326034.1, forward strand.
GCCAATTCGTTGGGCAATCATGCATCTGTCGTAAAACCATTTTCTCAGCCTGTTAAAATATTTATTGATTAGTTAAATCAGTGTGCAATGTTGAATCATTCGAGAGAATTGCCGGAAACCTTGAAGATTTCACTGACATGCAAATAAAAAGCAGCTGCTGCAACTTGATGAATTTCTCCAAAAAAAATCTTCAGAAGAATGAGTTGAGCAGACCCAGAAGGCTGAAAATTGAAATCTTTGATCTTCTCCTTCAAAAAAAATTGATGTTCTGAATGAAAAAGCATGAAAAAGCAACGGTTTAAGTTGCTGGTTTGAAAAATTTGATGAAGAATCAGCCAACTTGAGTTCTTGAATCATGAAATAAACTCTTCAAAATTGCTACTCTTCTTCTCCCTTGGACGCCACCTGCAAGAATGATGGATTTTGCATGAAAGAAAGGTGTCAAATAGACTTAGGGTTTGAAATAGGTTTGCTTTCTTTTGCTTTAATCCTCAAAACCCTAAAATCAGCTGGTTCGATGAATTTGGACATTCATCTTCATCATGCAACTTTGAAAATTTGGCTAAGGCAAGGTAAGATGGGCACCCTTCTTGGCTTGGGGCGCCAATTTCTCCCAAAGTTAGTTATTTTTTGGAAAATTTCAACTTTTCACAATTTTGAAACCCTTCTTTGACCTTGATCTCCGGCTTCCAGATTGATCCAACGAGCGAGCTGGATGATTCATCGCGTAGCCTGACTGATTCTGAAGAGATCACCCTAGAGGCAATTCTAGCTAAAAACTTCATTTTGACCTTCAAATTCATGGGAGTCTATTACCTCCAAGGGCTCTAAACCTTCACAGTGTTAGCCATTTTTGCATGATTTTCAAGTTCTTTATTTCCCTTTGATCTTCTGATGAAATCCTAATTCTGGGAGCTACGCTGATCCAATTGACTAACCATCTGCTTCGTTGGATAGCTTAACTGAATCAGACAAGACAATCTTGGAGGCTGCGTTGGCAAATTCTATCATTTCAGACCTCAAAAGTTTGGGCACCCTTCTTCACCAAGGGCGCCCATGTTTACTAGACTTAGAATATTCTCATGATCTCCATCAACTTCTCTTCTATAGATGGTCTCGTTAGATCTGGAGTTCTAGGCGCCGGATTGCCCGATGGCTGGGTTTGCTACAGAGCTGAGGAGAATCCAAGAGGGGTCTTCTAGAGACACTTTTGTCAAAAAGTTGAATCTAAGGCACCAAAAGCTTGGGCGCCCCTGGCAAGCTGGGGCGCCCAACTTCACCAGAGTTAGCCAATTTTGGAGTTTCCTTCTCTGCTTTTAATTTTGGCTCTTGTTAGACCCTTTGTTCTCCCTGCTGTATCCGGCAACCACCTACCCCGTTTGACGTGCTGGAGATCTCGCTGGAAACCCTGATTGATTCTGAAGAAATCACATTGAAGGTTACACTGGCAAATTCATTTGTTTGCACTCTCAAAAACTTGGGCGCCTATCTCCTCCAGGGGCGCCCATTTGTTCCAGACTTAGAAACTTTTCAAACTTTTTCATGATTTTCATTTCGTCTTCTGTTTGAAACTCCTTTGTTTGATCTCGAATCCCGGATAACTGGATGATCTGATGACTGCATTGTTGAGTTCGCTGCGGAGCTGGGAGGAATCTGAGCAACTTTGCTTGGAATCTCAAACCCTAATTTCATTATCTGGTGCCCTAAAAAGATGGGCGCCTTTCTTCTCCTGGAGCGCCCATGACAAGCAGTGTTAGTCATTTTCAATAGTTTTCACCTTTGTCCTTCATTCTTTGTGCATGTTCTTCAACTCATCTTCTGTTCAATGCTCGAACGTTGACTCTGGTACCTAGCAGCTGACTGACCTCCATTGATGACTTTTGAAGCTCCCAAAATGCTTTTTGAAATTGAAAAAGAAGAATAGACCCACTAGGGCAAAACTAATTATTTCTCAATTCTGACTGCACCAGTCTGATGTGGAAGTATTTTGAGCCAATCAAAATCAATTTGGGCCCTGGCGGACAAACTTTCTATTTTTAGAAAGTTTTGCTAGTATCCGTTTCAAAAGAAACCCAAAAAAATTCTAAAAATAGCAGTTTTCCTAAAAAGTAGGGACAAAAAACTGAGATCTGGGTTTTGTAGATTAGGTCGCTCTGAGCAGACCCAGATCGTCAGATTTTGGAAATTTTGAGTTTTTACGCCTCATGCAAGACATGCAAACCCAAATTTTGACCATTTTGACAGTTTTAACAAGACTTTTACTCATTTCTTCAAAATATCTAAGTGTAGCAAAAATTTTAATTTGGGGTACAACACAGAGAAACCCAGATGCTCAAAAACTGAAAAAGCTAAATTCCTCCTAAAAAAGCGGCCAAAAAGCAGTTTCTAGAAGAGGGAAAAATTTTCCCAATGTTCAAGAGGATGAAAAAGCGGAGAGACCCATGTGATCAGAAGCAGAAAAAGCTGAGTGGTTGTTTTGAAAAAGCAACACCCTAGAAGTTGGAGCATGAAAAAGTGTTCCTCTTTGCTCACTGATCTCGAAACCACGAAGAACACCGAAAAAGCATGTCGTTTGAGTCTTAAAATCTTTGTTGAAAAAAAAGTGAAAATCTTCTTGTTCTGGACGCCAACCTGCAAAAAGTGAATAATGTAAGGCAAGGACGTCTTAAATAAGTTGAGGTTTGAGAAAATCTGATTTCTTTTTGCTTTAAAACTTCTTAAAGCCGATCCTGAGCAGGTGCATCGAACTTGGACACTTTTTGATGTTGAAAGATAAAACTTGGAAGCCTTGGGCACCAATCTCCTCCTGGGGCACTTTTCCTTTCCAGACTTGGCCATTTTTTCACCATTTTCAATTTTTTTTGCTTGAATTTACCCTTGGTTTGCTCTCGATTTTTGGACGCTCAGTGAATCCTATCAAGCATGCAGAATGATCCATCATGGAGCCTAAGCGAATCTAACGAAGATTGTTTGGAGGCAACTTTTCATAAAAACTTCATCTGACCCCTCAAAATGTTGGGCGCCCTTGGCTACCTAGGGCGCCCAAGCTTACTAGTGTTAGCCATTTTTATGTTCTTCAACTCTTATCACCCCTTTTTACCCTTCAGATGAATCCACAACTCCGGGAGCTCAGGAGGTCCAATGATCTGGCTGACTACTTTGTTGCGTAGTTTGACTGAATCTGAGATGATTGTTCTGGAGATGCCAAACCCTAAAAACTAATTTTGTGCCTTCAAATGTTTGGGCGCCCCTAGCTAGCTGGAGCACCCATGATCACCAGAGTTAGTCATTTTTTCATATTTTCCAATTTCTTGCTTGCTTCCCTTCATCTTCTGATGAACTCGTGATTCCGGGAGTTAAAATGATCCAATTGACTGGCTGTCAGATTCGCTGGATAGCTCGGAGGATACTAAGGGGGGTTCTCTAGAGGCTTCATCCCCTGAAAGCTGCATCTTGGGGGTCAAAAGCTTGGGCGCCCCTGGCTAGTTGGGGCACCCAACTCCATCAGAGTTAGTTTATTTTCTGTGATTTTCACCTTGCTTTTGACTTTTGATATTTTCATGATTTTACCCCTCCGATCAATCAGTGATATCTGATCCTTGTCAACTCTGATTGACCTGCTGACAGTTGCGTTGGAAAGCTTGATTTAGATTGGAGAAAACATGTTGGAGACTAAAACTACAAATTCATCCATTTGATGCCCCAAAAGCTTGGGCGCCTATCTCCTTCTGGGGCGCCCAAGTTCTACAAATTTAGAATATTTTTTGATGATTTCATGATTTGCATTTTGCTTCTTTGTTGAGACCTCTCCGTTTGATCTTCAATTCCGGATGACTGATTGATCGGGTGACTGTGTTGATGGACTCACTGCGGAGCTGAGAAGATTTTGAGCAACATTGTCTAGGAGCACAAACCCTAATTTCTTCATTTGATCTCTTGAAAAGTTGGGCACCTATCTCCTTCTGGGGCGCTCATGGCTGGCAAACAGTTTTTATTTTGCAATTTTCAATTTTCTCCTTCATTCGACGTGCTTGCCTTTGCCTTGCTTGCTAGAGATGAAAAATTTTCTAAGGCATGAGTGTTTGGGTGCCTAGACTAAGCTATGGCGCCTGAAGCTTCCAGACTTAACCATTTTTCCTCAGTTTTCAAGATTCTTCAATTGCCATTCTCCATTCTCCATTCCTCGATCATCTTCTGCAGATTCTTGATCTGAGGAGTGTTTGAGACTTTGAATTTGACACTTGGCAGTTGAATGACCTCCATTAATGGCCTCGGATCTCCTGAACAGCTTCTGAAAATGCAGAATAGACCCACTAGGGAAAAACTGATCTTTTTGTGATTTTGACTACACCAACCTGATGAGGAAGTATTTTAAGCCAATCAAAATCAGTTCGAACCCTGGAAGCCAAACTTTCTATTTTTAGAAAATTTTGCCAACATCTGTTTCGAAAGAAACCCAGAAAGGCCGAAAAACTGAGATTTGGGTTTTGTAGACTTGGTCGCTTTGAACAAACCCAGATCATAAGATTTTGAAAATTTTGAGTTTTTGGCCCTCATGCAAGACATGCAAATTCCCAATTTTGACCTTTTTTGACAATTTTAACAAGACTTTTGACCATTTCTTCAAAATGTGTAAGTGTAGCAAAAAATTTAATTTGGGGTACAACGTATAGAGAGCAGCAAGAGTTTAGGGTTTTCTATCATGGCCTCAAGAGAGTGATGGAAAACCTCATGGCTACTCACAGACCATGGTATTCTTGAGACTTCTAGTGCTCTAACAATGCCCAAGGGAAAACATTGCATGCCAAGGTCTGTTGTGAGGTCTTCAATGGTGCTAAATGTTGGAAATGAAGTCCAACCGTCACTGCCCTTTCGTCTTCCTCTTCCCATGTCTCTTCACTTGCCTGAAGAGTTTATACAATTCCCTTCTTATTCTCTTTTTGGTGTAGATGAAAGCTGATGTATTTTGGGCTGATTAATAAAATATTGTAACCTGCTTTCCTTGGTGGATGTAGCCATTTTGATGGTGAACCGCGTTAAACATCTGTGTTAATTATTTGTCTTTACTTTGCAATTGTTATTGCTGTTCTATTTTATATTTTTTGCTATTATTGTTGCTTAGTTATCTCAATAATTGGTATTAGACCCATGGTGCTCCATCATTTGGCATGAGAGGTTTGAGTTTGAGTGAGAGCAATGTCGTATGACGAAGGAAGTCGTAGGAAATCACAATGTCGATTAAAATCCAAAGAGAGAGATGCTAGTTGTTCATATTGTGGCAAGCAAGACCACATCAAGAAGAATTGTTGGTCTTTGAAAAAGGCTGAAAATCACCCAAAAGAAAATAGAGTGAATTCGACATGTGAAGAGGATGCCTGTGTTCTTATTTTAGCCTTGGAAGAAACAGCATCAAATGTTTGGGTGCTTGGTACGGGAGCATCGTTTCATGCCACTCCGTGCAAGGAATACTTCAAAAATCTGCAAAGCGGGGTAAGGTCTTTCTTGGAAACAATAAATCTTGTAATGTTATTGGCAAAGGGGATGTTTTGTTAAAATTAAAAAATGGAAATAATTGGCTGTTGTGGGATGTTAGATATATCCCTCAGCTTAAACAAAATCTGATTTCAACTAGACAGTTGTTTTCTCAAGGTTGTAAAGTCACTTTTGAATCCAATAGATGGAAAGTAACAAAAGGGACCTTGGTAATTGCTCAGGGCAGCAAAGTAGGCACCCTGTATGTAGTAGACAGTCACGCTAAAATGGGAGTTGTTCACTCCACACTGACTCCTTTGTTGTGTGAGCCTTTGGCTGCAAGAAAAAGGGTGTTGGAGCAATTTGAGCATGAGAAGTTTTGTATCAATGAGCTAGAGCAAGCCTTAGTTGAGGCTTCATGTGAGATGGATAGGTTAGATAATGTAGTTGATTCAGTTATTGAGGAATGTCTTAACCTCGAGGAATTTGAAACACAAGGGGTTGGCAGAGGGCGCGGTAAGGGATCTTTTGGTGCTGAAGAGGAAGAAGAAGACTCGTTGGAGTATGAGACGAGGTTTGGTAATGTCATTGATGTTGACATGGAGCCTGTTGGTGTAGAGGAGGTTATTAATGTTTCCCAGCTAGAGGAGGTTATTGTTGGCCAAGAGGGAGGAGAGATTACTGGGTCGTCTGAATCAAAATTGAACATGGATGAAAGCTTTGAGGAAGAAGGCAGCAGTGAGTCCATGGCAAAAGACAAACGGGTTGTGGACAGCGATGTGCTGAGCACTATGTTGCAGGCCCAAGAGAGCGGCAAGGATTTGAGTAGCAACAATGAAGCCTACATGTCCACCAAGTCTTCAGGGGATAATCACATGGAAGGGGATGGATCTCAATTGGATTTACTGTCTGTAAATAAAACCGCGCAAGAGCTTCAAACGGGTGGCTGGTCTAGAGATGACTTCAACAGCATTGCTCTTCCCACCCAGGACTTTACAAATCTTACACACTTTGTGAAGGATTTTTATGTGGAAAAGCCGAGTGTGGCAGCCATGACTAAAGATGACTTCAAGTCTTATCATAGACGCGAGATTACAGTTGAGGGACATGACGTTTCTTAGCCTATTACTATTGATGTTTTGGATGTGTCAAAGCAGTTCATAATGCTGGAAGAAGTCAATTTACAGGAGCTAATAGGAATTCAAAGAGAACAAACAGTAGCGGAAACATTGGATGTTGATTCTCAAAGTTCTCACTTGGCAGAAATCGGACTAGTTAGAAATTTTGACTGGACTAATGTGTTGGATGATTTTCGTGACATTGGGACTACTGTGTTGGAGGATTTCCGTGACATCAAATTTACAGGGTATGAAGAAGAGAGTGCAGAATTTCAAGAATTCAGTTCCAAGATAATGAGCCATTTGGCAGGGGATAAGCTTATTCCGAGTGAAAATTCTCTAGTAATTCAATCAAATTGGGTTATTGCCATGGCCAATCTAGTTTGAATCAAACAAAATTTGCTTATACCCAGGTCTTTAGTGCTTCCTGTAGAGAGCTTTAGGGTTACAGTATATCCTCTAGTTTATGCATCCAAGATAGTGGCATCTAGGGTTATTAAGGACCTAAAGAAGCTTTCTAGGAACCATAGGAGCAATGATGGAGGCCCTATGGGTCCTTCCGAGTTTGATAAGCAACAAGAAATTATGTTTTCTAAAGGTGCTCCTGAGAGTATTATTGCTCGTTGTACAAATGTTCTTTGCAATGATGATGGCTTTGTTGCGCCTCTGACTATTGATATTCGATCAGAGTTGGAAGAATGGTTAGACGGTTTTGGGAAAAAGGAGACGCTACGGTATTTGGCTCTTGCTCTGCAACGGATGCCACCAAGACAGCAATCATTAAGTTTTGAGGATGAAAGTGAACCATACCGTCTCATGGTAATGGAGACAATTGGAAAGGTAGTTGCCAACTTGGGGGCTTCTAATATTGATGCTCGCTTGGAGGAATTGCTTATCGATGGTATACTTTATGTTTTCCAAGAACAGACCAGTGATGATGCAAATGTGATGTTGAATGGATTTGGTGTTGTGTGTGGATATGGAGATGTTGGCAAGGGCTGTGTTGCTACCTTAAAGGTTGTTGGAGCTAGAGTCACTGTTACAAAGATTGAACCAATTTGTGCTCTGCAAGCCCTTATGGAAGGTATCCTTGTTCTGACTCTAGAGGATGTGGTGAGCACTGCCGAGCTCAAGTATTATGTTGATGACCTAGATAAGATACCTTGTGGGTATTGTTCAACAGGATAAGCAGATTTGCAGTGTTTGGTGATGGTGGAGAGAATTAGTTCTTGACACAGGTTTTCTTGAAGGATAATGATGCAATGGACTGGTTACTTGGTACTGTAATTAAGTAACAATGAGTTTCAAGGAAAGCGGGCACAGCAGTACGATTTGGACTTCAAGTGGGAGATTGTTGGAAATGAAGTCCAACCATCATTGCCCTTTCGTCTTCCTCTTCCCATGTCTCTTCACTTGCCTGAAGAGTTGATACAATTCCCTTCTTATTCTCTTTTTGGTGTAGATGAAGGCTGATGTATTTTGGGCTGATTAATAAAATAGTGTGACCTGCTTTCCTTGGTGGATGTAGCCATTTTGATGGTGAACCACATTAAACATCTGTGTTAATTATTTGTCTTTACTTTGCAATTGTTATTGCTGTTCTATTTTATGCTTTCTGCTATTATTGTTGCTCGGTTATCTCAACAATGCTAAATTCTTGGCTTCATGTTCTAGTTTGTCAAATGGCTAGACCCAACAAGGCATGATAGAGGTGCCTTTCAATAAACTAGATGGTTCGGGTGTGGTAGCTTGCAGTGGTGTGGCTTGTTGGGGAAATTATGGAGAAATGTAGGTGAAATAACTATAAACAAATTATTGTTTTGGATTTCTGGTAACTGGCAATATGAATGCATTTTCAATATCAACAGTGTCTATAAGTAGTGATAAGGGGCATTAAAATTTATTTTCAAAGGTGGTCGTTACTATTTGAATTTTGTATCAGCAACAATATTGAAAATTGTGTTTTCTTCCATTAGCAACTGAAAAATAATTTTCGGCGAGGACCCCAATAGAACCTCACTAATCAAAATTGATAAAAACGAAAGAAAAATAGGCCACAAATGAGGAACAACTTCCACCATTGTTATTGCATTCATTCAACTTCGAAGAGTTTTTGCTTGATATATTGGAGGCATACCTCGGAATGTACAAAAAACATCAGCACCATCTTTACGTACCCGAGTTAGAATTGTCAAAATAGTTAAGAGTCCAAGATTTATGAAATCTCTAAAGGGTTGCCTAGGAAAGGTCAACAACCCTCTCCACAACTCTAACCACATTAACTTGGTCAAATCTTGTTTTGTTTACCTTGCTTTTCTACCTTTCATTTAGTCAATTTTCATAGCCTGGTCTTTTTTATCTTAGTGGTTATTTTATAACTTATTGTATTTTCAAAGTCCCATTGACATATGTAATCAGCCTAAGTTGTCGGTCTAGGTACGGGTATGGCGGTACGATAACTTTTTTTCTTTGGGTACGGATACGGAAATATATATATTGCACTCAATGCAACATAATCAACAAACAAAATAGTCAATGTAAGTGGTACAAAAGTTAATATTGTCTATGTAGCAAGAATCTTTGGTCAACATAGTCAGTATAGCAGAGCTCTTTGGTCAACACTATCAGATAACCACATTTAAGAAGAGTCAATCAAACAAGGGTCAATACAGGTGTAGAGGGTCAATCAAACAAGGGTCAATGCAGGTGTAGAGGGTCAATGTTGAAGATCTAGTGTGTTGATTCACAAATGATATCAAATTTATAGTCGAGCCCAAACATTGTATTTTTCCCCCTCCTACGATAGTGCTGGCCAAATGAGAGAGTAAATGATGGAATGATGTATTCATGATGATCAATTAATGCTATCTACACACGTTCAATTGGAAATAGTAGCCCTAATTTTTTTTAAACGGCGGTTACATGCTCCCAGTCTATCAAGACAATATCAAATTTGTATGGAAATTCATTAGAAAACAATATCATATTTAGTAATTGATGGTGTCATACTCCTTTCATAGACCAATTTTGTTACTGCTGTTGTTTTTCTCTTCTTAGAATGTGGAGCTCCTGTTGGATATGCCCAAGGTACTGCCCAGGTGCTTGGGTTCTTTGTGGGTCCTTCACAGAAGAACCCATAGAGAACCCTGACATCTGGATTCTTTGTGGGTCCTTCACAGAAGAATCCACAGAGAACCCAGGCACCCGGGCCATACCCTAGCTGTACCCAAGGACAAACCCGACCCGAACCCATACCTGAACCGTACCCACACACATACCCAGGTCAAATATGAAGGACCTGCTAACTTAGATTTAATACAAGGTTGTAACATATAAATATGCACATGGTTCAGTATATTAAACAATATCCAAGCACAATCTGCCATTAATTAAAAGCTATAGCAGACAGCTTGTCCTCTCTATCGTTCAGAAACTACCTGCCAAGAGCCTTTCCAAAATCAGAACAAAGTGACCGCACGTATGTTCCTTTTGAGCAAGTAACTTTAAAAATTAAGTTTTGCCTGCAAAACACAAAAATAAAATGGATACTTATTTCCTTCTTAAAATGTCTCTCAAGATTGGTAGAAGGTAGTAAACAGAAGAAGAGACGTTTCAAGAAAAATGTCAATCTTTTCAAATATTAATAACAGAATGTGTTAAGAACTTTTTAACCAGAACAAGCAAAACAATAAAAATGGAAAAGAAATGACTTCCGAAACTCCATATAAAAAATTCATACCAATGTACCTAGCTTGCTGGTAGAATACCTCTTTGTATCATTCATGTACTTGTTTATTTGAAGCAACACTCAGAACACCAGCACCCACATAAAATATGGGAAATATACTCAGAAACAGAGTCCGGGTATTCATACTCACCGATCATCTAAGCTTCGCTGTACATCAAATTTGTATATGGAAACTTTTCTTGGTGGAAGGTCTATTGTTTCTCCCCTCCTCGCTTTATCATACATCTTCTCTCCACCAACCTTGCAGTACATACATATGTGTTGCATGAAACAAGATCCAATAAGAACACAGTCAATTTAGTTAAGAAACATAAACACATAGTTTCTTTTATCTTTGTAACACCAGCGACATAAGTAGAGTAAATTGATATCAAAAGGAAATACTGAATCCTTTCTCTGCCAGCCCACACCACCAAAAGAAAAAACAGAAAGACACGGTTGCATGTCCTGAATATGTTGATTACTACATAACCAGATAGTGATGGATTTACTCGAAATATGAAATATGCAAGAAAATAAATTGAAATTTTGATGTCCTTAAGTGACAAAAAAGTGGTCAATTAGATTGAAAATCAGATCAGCACGCTGCATACAGTCAACGAGAGGTAGTTTAGTACATGTCTCAAGAAAAATATACACAAGCTGACTAAACAAATACTACAATTAAAGGAAAGACAGAACATAAGAAAGCAGCTGATTAAATTATATCATTACATCAAAAAAAGAAAAACAAAGTGATTTGAGGAATTCACCATAGGTCCCAACAATTTTAGGCCCAGTTTTCAACCAACCAATGGGACTAATCAATCGACCTTGAATAACATTACTCTTTCATCCCACTCACGACTAAAAGAACAAAGCAATTCCCAAAACTAGAGTATTTGTCAAAAACAGACAACAAACAGTGTAGGAATCTTATGCGGAAAGACGTGACCACATCTTGATAGCTGAAAACATGGCTGGAAATTACAGTATCTTAAAATAAACATACAGTTTTGCTCAAAAAACAAAAACATGTAGCTTCTTTTATCTTTAATTGTTTTAAGTATGGGCAACATAAGAAAATAAAATCAATATAAAAAGGAAATGCCAAATCCTTTCCCTTGCCACTCCCACACTAACAAAAGAAATAACAAAAAAACGAAAGGTGCAATTGCATGTTCTAAATATGATGAAACACTGATTAGTACAATGTCCAGTTAATGATTTATTGGAAACAGAAAATGTACAAGAAAAGAGATAGAAATTTTGATGTCCTTAAGTGGCAAAAGGTGGTCAAAGAAACTGAATGTCAGATCAGCAACACAGATGCAGTCAATGACAAGTAGTGCAGTGGATTTCTTAAGAAATAAATATTGAAGCTGTGTAAAATAATACAACAATGAAAGGAAAGATAAGACATGAGAAAGGAGCCAACTAATTTATATCATTACATCAAAAGAAGCAAAAAAGAGCGATTTGAGTGGTGCTCCATAAGCCCCAGCTATGTTAGCCCAGTTTTCAACCAGTCAATAGCATTAATCAATTGACCTAACATTACACTTATCGCACTAACAACTAAAAGAACAAAGCAATTTCCAAAACTCTAGTATTTATCAAAAATCAGACCACAAACAGTGTGGGAATGACATGCAGGAAAACTTGATTACACCTTGATAGCTGAAAACATTGGTGGAACTTGCCATATCTCGCCAAAAAATGACCTTGCAGCTTTTTGAATATCCTCGTCTTTAATGTGTTCCCAGGATTCCCTTTCAATGACCTGTATACATTCTCATTTTGTGTCATAATCTCAAGCACAATGCAGTAAACATTTATCATATAAAAACTGTATAACAGCTATTCCACTATCTAGATAATGGCAGTTGTATCAAAAAAACCACAAAAGCGAATTACAATGTTGTACAACTCATCACAGATCCACAGAAAAAAAATAGACCTAGGTAAGGAACATCGATCTTTTGTTCCACTTTTTATAGCTATAAAGTCGATTATGCCATTTGTGAAAGTCTCATTTAGAAGGGATCTAGTGAGGCTTTATTTAACACCTCTTATGAGGTCACCCACCAACTCATGTTGCAGGTCCCCTTTCATCTTTGATGCAGAAAGTAAGCAACCTCAAGTCCCTAGGCTACCTTGCATAGGAGCATCCTAGAGCTTACGCAAGAGAGCTGTTCAATCATGAATGTGAATATTGAATAATCATTTCAACAAATCTCTAGGAAAATTAATTACATTCTATAACTTTTGGCAGAGAAGCATTTGACAACCTCGTTCAGCTCATAGATCCAAAAATAAAAAATCAACAAATTCATTTAAAAATCATAAATTAAGAACACTAAAATATAAAAATCATAAATTAAGAACTAAGTAGCGGTTGGGGTTAGGGTTCGGGTTGGTTCGGTTAAGCCGGTTCGGCAAAATTTTTTGGGGGGTGGGTTCGGTTCGTCTTGGGTTCGTTAGTACAAATTACAAAATATGTAAATATATATATATATATATGCAGCCTAGAAGCATGAATTAGGATTAGAATTTACTTTTAGAATATCACATAACTGATAACATCATATAAACAACAAAACCACCATAAACTTGAATGTCATTTAAAACATGCATGATAAATATTCATTGTTCAAACTTCAAGCTCAATATTACAACACTTTCAAAGTTTTAATCATCATATGGATTCTCTAGATCATCCATATCATTGTCAACATTGACATTAGATGTAGTAGGAAGACTAGATGAATCACAAGTGCCAATGGCACCATCACTAGCACTACTAATGTGCCCATGCCCCTGTTGGATATCCTCAGGCTCATCCCCATATGCAATATGTTGGGAACTGCAAGCATCCAAGTCAGTATCCTCTGGCACTATATCCCACAACTTCGTCTCCCCGTCCTTGTAGTTAGGTTGTTTGTGTGAAAGGAGACGCAAGTTGGAATGCACATATACTAAGTTCTCCGCTTTTTTTGACAGCAATTTATTGCGCTTTACTGAGTGGATGAAAGAATATGTGCTCCAATTCCTCTCAGATGCGGATGAACTAGCAACCTATGAAGACAAAGTAAACAATTAAAAATTTATAAATGGAATTATGAAACTTTTAAAACTAAAATATGAAAATTTATTAAACTTACTTGTGATAAAATTTTGATTGCAAGGGGCTGCAAATTTTGGAAGTATTGTCCATGGAAGTACCACCAAGAATGAGCATCCTTTAAGAACCTATCACGGGAGGCATCAACATCTAGATGATTTGAGTGCACAAAATCAGTGAACTCATCCGTGACTACACTCCGCAAATCTCGATCAGGGAAGAGTCTCACAAATGCTGCCTTGTACCCTTCAGCCACTTCTAAATCTCTATATGGAGGAAGCCTTCCTGGTTGTGAAAGAATCTGAGAGCTGTAGTATTTTGGAGTCAATGCAAAGGCAAGAAGGTGTAACGGAGTTGTCATTTTGTTCCATCTTTCTTCAACAATTGTATGCACTTGTTTGAAGAAAGTCTCTTCAAGGTCTTGCTCTCTTGCATTTATGATGCACTTGATCTTCTCAATCATAGAGTCTATACCATCATATATTTGTCCAATGCATGGCTTGTCCATGTCAGTATAGTGAATCATACTCAAAATGGGCTCGGTGAAGCTAAGGAGATACTCCACACGATCCCACCATGAGTCATCTAATATCAGGCTCCTAATTTTTGTTGCTCTTTCAGTGCTGCTTTGCTTCCATATAGACCAATTGGTGCTGATTACCATGCTAGAAAGTGCTTGCCTAACTTTCACAAGTCGTCTCAAGACGATTGTATTAGAGGCAAAGCGGGTTTCTGCAACCTATTGCAAATTAAAAAAAAATTAATATTTAAAAATAAACTTTAAAGAAGAATTTAAATTAGATTGAACAATCAAATTATGAAAATCAGAAAATGACAAATGTAAATATTACTTCTCTTACCTTCAATAGCTCCAATTTTGAAAATGTTCTAAAGATCCCTTGAGACAAGTGGTGGTTGGTGACGAACATCTGAATGTCCTCAGCCTCAGTATACAATTGTTTGATCCATTCAATTTTATTCCCAATCTTTTGCAGCATAAGATTGAGTGAATGGACCGCACAAGGTGTCCAAAAGATATGTGAATATCTTTCCTCAACCAACAACCCTGCAGCTCTACAATTCTTCGCGTTGTTCGTTACAACTTGAACAACGTTGCGGGCTCCCACTTGCTCAATGGCTGCAATAAGAATATTAGCAATAAATTGCCCATCTTTTACTTGCCCCTCACAATCCACGGCTTTCAAAAACATTGCCCCTTTAGGGGACACCGCTATGACATTGATCAAAGGCCGATTTTTTGAGTCCTTCCAACCATCTGAAACAATGGACACACCTGTCTCAACCCATGAATCTCTTATTGGCTTCAATGCATCTTCAACCAACTCAACCTCCTTTTCCAATAAAGTGCTACGCACCTTCTCATAACCCGGGCCCTTGTACCCTTTTGGAGCTTCATTAACCGCTCTCAACATCTCTTTCCAATATGGAGAACAGACAACATTAAAAGATAGTCCATTGGCATATATGCATCTTGCTACACATTGGTCGGCAAGGGCTCGACTCTCATTTTGAAATGCAACTTCCAAAGGTCCCTTTGCTCTCTTGTTTGCAAAAGGTTGTGCACTTTGAGCTTGAAGATTTGGAATGGCCATAAATGGGTGGTCTTCTACCACAATATTGGGATTGGGATTAGATGGGGGCTGCATTCCCTTTGATTTTTTATTTGACAAAGGGTGATTTCCTTTTTGGGCTTCCCGTTGATCTGCTAGTTCTTGCTCCATAATGTATTTTGCAACTGTCTCAGGGTCAATAGGAGCATCTTTCTTTCCAGGGCAAGGTGAGATGCCTTTTCCAGTTATGCCACACAAATGTGCTTTCACCCTATGGTATGAACTAGAATATTGAACATCACACCCATTGCATTTCCAAACATAACCACCACCACCTGGAAGCTGTCTTATCATTTCAACATACTGCCATAGAGGAGAATTTGCATTTGTTTTGAACTTTGGGTTTGGTTTAGCTATGGAGCCGGAGGTAGAACCCATTGACATTGTGATTCCTATGGCAATTTGTTTTGCAAACAACACATTCAAAATTTGAATGAAAACAAAATATAATAATTTTTAAAAAATTAAAACCTAGCTCTTTTGAATCTTGCACAATGTATACATTCATAGAAGAACAGAAAAAAAAAGATGCAAAACAAAGTTTCTGTTTGTAAAACAAAAAAAAAAAGAATGAAAAAATGAGAAAAAAATGAGAAAAACATACCTTTTTGCAAAAATAATCTTCAACAATCTTTGTAGCAGCCAATGAACACTTGCAAATCTGTAGGAATGGCAATGCAATCGTTGTAGAAGCTTCAACAATCAATCTTCAACTCCTTTTGTCAATCCAACAAGTTAAAATAAGAAGTCAGCCTCTTGAAATGAAAATGCTTGTTTGCAAAACAAATGAATGAAAATGAGGCAGTTTAGGTGTTTAACATGTTTTAGAGGTCACTTTTAGGGTTCCCATGGCGTGGGTCAAAGTCAAAGGGAAGAAAAATATTAAAAAAAACATAAAACATGCACTTTTTGCCGCCCACACGCCCGGGTTCGCCTTGGGTTCGCCTTGGGTTCGCCCGGGTTCTGCCCGGGTTCGCCCGGGGTCTTCACTGGCGAACCAAGGCCCAAATGGAAGGACCCTGGCCGAACCAGCAGGACCGGACCCGGACCCGGACCCAGGGCGAACCCGGACCAGGACCCGGGCCAAACCCTGAAGAACCGGCTACATAAATTAAGAACACTAAAATACTCTATCATAACCACATATGTTAGATTCTTGTAATATCCAGAATTGATGTTTTCTAATTTTTGTAATTTCACAATAAGGAATGCATGAAACCTTAACACCTTTTGATCATCAAGATCTCAATGTGGGCAAAGTGAAATCATAAAGTTAGAGGATGAAAATAATATTAGAATATTATACTTAATGGTGGCAAGCCGCACAACTCAATATTGCAAACTATTAGAAAATCTAGAAGTAAAGATATGCTTATCCTAACGGCAAGCCCTCCAAATTAATTACACTATAACTGAAAATGATTGAACTAGTTCTAGTGATAGACCTTCCAAAACAAATACAAATTCTAAATCCAGCAGAGAACTGCATATATCTACCTTGAAATTTATTAATGCTGGAAATGAAATTGATTTTCTAATGTCGTGGCGACCTAGCCTTCCAAACTTACAATGCTAAAATCAACTACAAATCTTATATTATTTGTGGTGGTAAACCGAATAAAAAATTACAATGAAAGAGGACATGACAATTCCACAAAATACATATTATTTCACCAAGAAGCATTGCAAATTTCATGAAGAAAGAAAGAAATTATATTAATGTCCATGGGTGACGTAAACTAAGTTTATGAGACTCAAGAGTACATCGATATTTAATAGAAAACTCTAGGAAGAGAAAATCTTAGTGAGGCCCAAAAAGAGAAACAAACAAAAACAAAAATACAATATAGTTTCCAAAGGGCAATTTTTCCGAGAAAAACTGAAATATGGGTTTCGTGCAAAAGATGATTCTAAGCCAACCCAAATCCTCCGTTCCGAAAAATATTGACTTTTACTCTACCATGCAAAGGAGTTTCAGTCAAGAAAAGCAGAGCTTCGAGAATGGAAGCTTCGAGGCAATTCTTCCCTGATAAATTCTAACACATGGGTTTTGTAGAGAAAGTCGTGCATAACAAACCCAAATGATCAAAATTGTCAAAAGTTGCCGAATTCTTGGACATGCGAAGAGAATCTAAGACAAGAATAGAAGAATTTAAGACAGAAGATAGAAGTTTTATGGTTCTGCTTCTGTAAAAATTTCCATGCTTCTCTTAAGTCTGTTGATTATTCTGGACCTGTATCTACAAGAAAATCTGAAAAATAATATTTGTGGTGCCTTTGATTGCTAATTGCTGATTTGAAAACTCGTTTGCTGCCACCTGTTGTGAGAGAAATGGACACCTTTTTGAATATTTAAAGAATTTTGGGGTTTAGGCATCACATTTGAGAGATAATCTTTAATTTAAAACGAAATAATTTGATTGGACCTCATTTCGTTTAAACAAAGATTGACTGGGAGATAGAAATAAGCGCCACCTCTTTAATTTTCAACTTAACTCAACATGCGAAAATAACATTGAGTTACAAAATAGGCGCCACCTTGAAATATTGAAGAAATTCACCCCTTTCACAAGCAAAAATTGACAAATGAAACTGAAGATTTTATCATTATTTTATTCAGTTAACTAAGTTCCACCTTTCTGGTTCGTCTTACAATTGCATGCTGATTCCGGAAAGTCAAAGTTTGACTTTCTAGGCATCCTTCAAAACTTGAGATTTTTAGCTAACTTCCTATTTTTAGTTGCTTGAAAACGTCACTGCAGCCTCTGTTGAACTCTGATTTCCAGATGCCCGGTTGATGCTAGAGCTGAGCTGACACATTCATTGCATAGCCAGAACTACTCTAATGAAAAGTCTGTTGGGAGCTACAAGTGTTAAAAACCACGTCTAGTGCCTCAAAAACAAAAGTGCCTTTTTCAAAAAGAATGTATAGGACACCAGAGTCATTTTCCTGTTTTGCCATTTCGTGCTTCAATCTGCCGCTGCCAGTGAATGATAACTCTCGTTGACTAGATGCTGAATCCATCGCGTAGCTAGAAGAATTCCGCAAAGAATGACTGTATGTGGAGTGTCTAAAAGTAAATTTAAGGCCCTCAAATGTAAGGGTACCTCTGGCCTGCAGAGGCGCAATTACAATCTTGAGAATGATTTTGCAATTTGCAACTTTCAACTGAATGTTGTACTTTGACCCTTGCCACCAGGAGCTGGGTTGCTCTAATGCGCGCGTCATTGATCTCATCACAAAGCTAGAACAACTTGGAAGAGATGTTCCTGGAAGTGATGAAGCGAGAAAACTACTTCTAAGACCTCCAGTTGAAGAGCACCTTTTCCAAGGGAGTATGTAAATTCCATAGCCATTTTTCGGCTTGTTTTCATTCTTCAATATTTTTCGCTGATTCTTCACTCACGGGCGTTTGACAAACCCTGAGGGCCAACGGTTGGATTCACTGAATAGCTAGTAGGATTCTACACAGGTCTCATGAAGACAACGGTTGCTAAAAACCTCATCTAGTTGACCAAAAGGCTAGGTGCCCCTGGCCTATAGAGGTACAGTTTGATATTTTCACTTTTATTTTCCCTCCATTTTACGTGCTCGCTGGATCAACTGCCATGGTCACTCAACACATCTGACAATCTTGCGAACGGATGCATTGCAGAGCTAGGCTGAATCAGAAAAGATCCCTTGGAAACAAAATTTGCAAATTCATTCATCTGACAGGTCTAATTCAAGGGTGCCCCTGGGCTACAGGGGCGCAAAAACTCCAAATTTGACTCTCTGTGATATGTAAACTCTCTGTAACTTCTGCTTCTGCCTTCGATTGCCGGAGTTCCACAAGTTGGATGGACTTGCTTGATAGCCGTGAATGTCCCCATTTTTGGCGAGCATCAGAGTCCGTAAGAATTAGCCTATTATGCGACCCTCGTAGGCTGATGGGATGGATAGAGGGTCTTGTTGGAGCTTGGCTCAGCCTCAGCTTTCAGATCAATCTAGTTTGGCTTTCGTTCGGGGTCAATCGGACAACTTTTGCTCAACTTACTATTTTTAGTAAGTGGTGGGAGCACCCCTGCTATTTTTAGCATATCAGTCTGGTCACATGGAGAATCAATCACTCAGCACCCAGCTTCAAACGGTTCGTCAATTGGACTGGTTGTGAAAGAGATATTAATATTTATTTGTTAAAATAAATATTATTAAGTTTGAAGCTTATAAAATTAAGTTATAATATTTTTATATTATAACTAAAGTGAAACTAATGAAGGGGGGGCGTACTTCATTAAAAAGGGGGCCACTTTTCAAATTCAATATTTTTATTAAGTGGGGCGCCCAGACTATTTGAGATTTAAGTGAAATATTAAAGTGATTAAAAATTAGGGTTTTGAGCCAAAAGTCGCCCTAATTTGAAGATATAAAAGTTTCTTTTGTGAGCAAAGTTCATTATGCATGTTGAGAAAAGTTTTTGAGTTTCTTTCTTCCAGAGGACGGGAGCCAAGGGTTTCTATCTCTCAAGCCATTAAAGAACGATAAACTCTTTAGTGTGCAGCCATTTGAGGTGGTGAAATATCCATTGAATTTGGTATTCAGGAGAGCTTCATCCAGAAGTTCTATTGTGCTTAAAGGTGAAGATTTTATTTAGGGTTTGAAGATTATTGAAGGTCTTTCAAGTGCAGACCCGAAGATTCATCATTGGCAGCCATTAACGATCAGTTTCCAAGCTTTTTGTTGGCTGCTACAGTGACGCGTGAACAGTACCCGCGCTACAGTGACGTGAATAGTGCCGCGCTACAGTGCCGCGCTACAGTGATTCGCTACAGTGACGTAGTGAAAATTAATACAAGGGTTTGTAGAATATTCATTGCAGAACAGAGGTTTATAGTTAAACCTTGAAGAATATTATATATTGCAGATCTGTGCAATTCTTATGTTGGCACGTGGGGGTTTATTTGAGCAAATCTGTGAAGGTGTCTGTATGTGTTGATAGGGTTAATATACAGAAAAATCAGAAAGGCTTTACAGCTGTATAGATCCATTAAATACTAGCAGATTGGGCAGATTATAAACCATTAACAGGTCTGTAATAGTTAGCAGCACTTGTGGTCTGTTCTTTACCTACTGCTGGGCACTTTAGAGAAGCTTCAGGCCGTACAGCATCAAATCTGGAGTTAGCCATACAGCATAGAGGCATAGTGTTTTCATTCTTGGCTAGGGCACTTGACTTTTTGCTGTAAAGACTCAGCTACAGGTGGCAGCTAGGTCTGATGAAACTGGCAGCAGCATTTAACGTGGGGAGAAATTCATCGTTGACTATAGGCGTGGCTCTAATTGGAGAAATCTGATTGCTGTGTTTATTCCTCAGACCTACACTTGCTGCTTTGCAATTCTGGGGTATGGTGTTAATATTTTCTCAAGCATTGTATAAGTCTGATTTGATAAATCTGTTCTTGCTAAAAGCTATAATTAAATCAGATTTGAATTATACTAGTATTTATTATTAGCACGCACTTCATTTATTAAGTATATGTTTAATGCAACTCTTGGCAAAATATCATTTGAGAACACGAAAAAACAAAGAAATTCAAGAAACAAATAATTTAAACAATACCAAGATCAAAAAAATTATACCGGCAAGACTAGCTTTCCAGTTGAGAGCCAATAGGGTTCCTACAGAGTTAGTTACCGCACCAAAAGCCCGGATTGGTAGTGAACGCACCCCTCTTAGCGTTAAGGGGGCATCCCAGGATAGGTACTCCCGCCGAAGACCCCGGACACGTGGCTGGGCAAACCGCTCGGACAGACCTACATCACCTTCCGATAGGGGCCGCGTCGAAGGACCTCCATACCAAGTTAGTACCGCTGCACCAAAAGCTACCGTAGTGAACGGCACCCTCTGTGCATCCGTGATAGGTTCCCCAAGACCCCGAGCAATAAACCGCCCAGACCTACATCACCTTCCGATAGGGGCCCGTGATCGACATCACAATAGCCAAATTCCAAAGAGAATGAATGTATTTGCAACCAAAAGCAACTAAATCTAAGCCTTCAAATTGAAAGGCACCCCTGGCCTGTAGGGGTGCAGATTTGCTCTAGACTTGATACTTTCCTCCATTTCGCACTCTGCGAACACCGTGTTGGATGTTGAGTTGACTACGTAGAAGCATTACTGCTGTTGACGCATGTGTGTGACTGCATTTCACCATTTTCACATGGACGGACACTGTAAAGTTGATTTGCATGTTGATTGCGCAAGTGTCTCCCACGTTACAAAGTGAAGTGTTTCCAGACTTAAAATATTTTTTCCAATTTTTGCCAAATATTTTTTCCAATTTTTGCCATTTGAAAATCCCCTCCGCCATGAAGCATCTTTTTTAGCATCCTTCATCATAGAATGTTCTGCTTTGAGTTTCAGGCTTGGATTTTGACACCTGGTATTGGCCAACTGCCATTGACGATCTTGAAGGTCCTAACTTTCTCCTGAAAAGGTGAAAACTACCCACCAAGCTTAAGCTGACTTTTAACTGAAACTGACTTCAACACTGTCATCGTGATGTGAAATAAGCCAATCAAAGTTAATTTCAGCCAATTCTGACAAGTTTCTATTTTTAGGGTTTTGCAACCTAAAACAGGGGTGCTTGAAACCATAATTTTCAATTTTTTCAAATTTTACCAGTATCTTCTTGACATCAAACTGACTCAAAGTCCATACTTGATTTACCCAAAAACTATGTTTTGACATCATTTTAACAAGGCTTAGACTATTTTAGCAAAATGCCTTAATGAAGCAAAACATTTGGTTTGGGTACAACACTATCCCAGATTTATTATTTTTGTTTTAATAATCTTTCTTTCATATCTACACCTCGGATAGAGTATTTTACCTCCTTGGGAATTTAGAAATAAAGATTATCGTTTGATGTTGTTTATAGTAATCTTCTTTTCAGCCTACACCTCGGATAGAGTATTTTACCTCCTTGGGAATCCTGAGATCTAACTTGCCGTTTAATGTTGTTTTTAGTAATCTTCTTTTCAGCCTACACCTCAGATAGAGTATTTTACCTCCTTGGGAATCCTGAGAACTAGCTTACCGTTTCATGTTTGTTTCCTTCAACCTACACCTCGGATAGAGTATTTTACTGCCTTGGGAATCCTGAGATAGAGTTTATCGTCAACCATTCCCAATTGCTCCTAACTCGTTTTGCTCTGATTTTACTTAAGGAGATAGGATAGTTTTAGCGTTAGCCTAGTTGTAGTTAAGATCTGTGGAAACCAAAGAAAACCTTAGCTGCAATGTATTTGGTTTTATAACCTTGTGCCTATACTAGTTGAGTCAAAAAAATAGGAATTTATAATACTTTACTTTTTACGCATATCAGCATAAGAGGGAGCTTCCCCTCCTAATTTGAAGAGCAGTTAATACTATGCATAGCTGTCCGTTTCCAATATGCACTCCAGAGGTGCAAATTGAAATGCCAACACATATGCATCATAAACACCAAAATAAAAAGATTAGCTGCTGATAGTAAGTGTTGATGTGAAACAAAACTATTGTAACACCCCAAATATAACCCAAAATCATGAACAGACCCACCCAGCTAGTAGCAACAGCAATATGCCTTGATGAATGATGAATATTATGTTGGTACAGGTCTGATAATGCTCAAAAAGCATGCTGCAATAGGTCTGGACAGCAAATGAACACTCAGAAATCTCAAACAACTCACACCCACCACACAAAAGGTGGGCATACACTGAAAACTCCACCTCCAAAACATCCAATCTTCACCACAGCTCACTGGAAAGGAATGCATTAGACTGAATAATGAAACCCATCATGAACAGGTCTGAAAATGGCACTGCTACAACAGGTACAACACCAATAAATGCAACATAAATCCTCCAAACAGCAAAAACTCAGTGCCAAAGTGATTGGAAAAGATGAGGAAGGACTTGGCACCACCTATCAAGAAATTTCAGTGCCTCAAAACCAAACGCCTAGCATCAACAAATCATCACACCCCCTTTCAACTATGGTATGGCCTGTACAAGGTTGTACAGCCTGCAACCTTTGTCTTCAAACCCCCTTGGGAGTGAACGCCTTGCAAATCAGGAGAATGGCAACCAAATACTTCCAATAAATAAAGCCAAACACCACAAAAAAATTACCCAACAAAGGCATCCAGGAATGAAGGTGTACGGCTTGCAAGGAAATGGTACGGCTAGCTATAAATCTCTCCAAGTCACCCAAAAACAAACCCTTCAATAAATCTGAAAATTGATAGCAAGCACACCCAAAAATCTGCACTTCAAAGCACATCAAAAACCTCTATATTTGCAAACGAAACTGAAGCTCCAATTTGTAGCACAATGGTGATCTCTATATGAAACAGCACTAGCTAGTTAAGGGGGTTTTCGTCCTCAAAAAGCTTTGGAAGAATTAAGGTTCATTCCAACAACATAACAATAGCATTCACAAGTCTAAAGCCCCGAATGAGCCCTCAACTCCTTTTATAACTTTTCTGGAGGGAAATAACCAATTTTAAAACATAATAATTTATTTTTTCCCTCACTAAGACCTTTTAAGAGAATTAATATTATTTTTCATGTACAAAGTCCTCCAAGCCTAGGCTTCCAACTTAAAACACATATCAACACTTTTTAATGAGCTACTACACTAAGTTGTCTCTTTATTATTTTTCAACATTAGACAACTTTAGTGAATAATTAATTAATAACTCAATAACTAACCCAAGTTGCGAAAAGCACTGAAATGACATAGAAATCAAATTTTGATCATATCAACATGATATTGAAGACTTGGGATAATGATCAAAGGCAACTGGGTGACTTTCTAAAAATAGCCTACTCCCCCAAGAATTTTGGAGAGCTTCCAAAAGGTCAGAAACTGAAATATTCCGAGCCAAATTTTTTCGTTTTTTCAAATTACAAATTACAACCAATGCACCCATTAAGGTTAGCAACTAAACCAAAACGATGCTGAAGCAACTCTAACCAGAATGTACACCAGGATCCCAATGTGGGCAAGGTGTGAGCATTGGTCAGAGGATCTTAATCAAAAAGCTTATGCAAGAACTCTAACCAAGAATGGCGCCGATGATGGCGAGCATATAGTCAGAGGGTCTTCTACACTAAGTACTGAAAGGGAACTCGACACCAAGTATGTGCTACCCAATCCAGTATGGAGTTGAGGCGAGCATATGGCTGAGTATTACAAATTACGATGCTTGAAAGAAATAACTGAAATACTGAAAGTACTCAACACCCAGAATGTGCTTTCTAGCCCAGAGTGGGAAAGTAGCTACCATAGGGCGGAGGTAAATTAAATACAATGGCAAATACTGAACGAAAAAGCTGAACATTACAAACTATGATGAGCAAGATTAACCATACTGTCAGTACTACTGCCAGTTTACAATATGAAGGATAATATCTTGCTAGAAATGTGAATCAACATATAAATAGAGCTGCAACAAAATGTATTGAACTTCCTTTACTGAATAATAAAGATTAGATTTGAAAGTGCCCTAAACAGACCAACCTCAAATTCTGATTTATGACAGTCCAGATTTCCATGTGCACGAACAGCAACCCTGTACTTCACAAATCCACTCACAACTTGCTCAAAACTTAGCCAAATGCCTCCACACGAAATGCAATATGAATCTAATAAAGTGGCGACCAATACAGGACACTGAAAACTAACCCAAAGTACCTATATATTTAATGCACGAATTTCAAGACAACTCAAGGTGGTACGGCCCAGCAAGAGGGGCGATTTGCATTTAAAAATCAGATGCTTCTTTAAAAATTCTATAACTTGACACAAAGGGGCGCCTTGCCTAGACAGAAAGAATGACACAATACCCAGAACAATCTTTTTGATATTTTCTGATTTACGAAATAAAACACAAATCTGCTGTAACTAAAATGCAATATCTGGAAAACCTCTAATATGCAAAATCAGAAACTAAATAGCCACAATGCTGATTACAATGCACAAATCCCAATGAAACTCACAAAACTATACTAATTCACCACTAGTTGCTGTGTTGCAAGCAAGAAGCAATGCCCGAGCTAGGAGGCCTTCATTCCTCGAAGCGATCCAATACCATTCCGGCAGAGTAACAATACTGTAGACCAAAGATAATCTCAATGATGACCAAAGGCTTCCTTTTATAATTTTCGGTTGACTCTTCTCGAAACCCTAACCTTCTCTTTTGAGTCAAACCCTAATTCTTCCACAGGTGGCGTCCCACTTTTCCAAGCAAACTTTGTCTTTCAATATCATTTTAATTCTTCCTTGAAAATGGCGTCCACTTAAGCTTGGATTAAACTTCATAATAAAAGATATAATTAATTTTCTTTAATGAAGCACCACCCTTAAAGAACATCTTTTAAAAAGACTTAAAGTGAAGAAGCTAGGCCAAGGGGGTCAACGTTAAAATATAACATTAAAACGTGACTTTAATTAAATAGCTCAACTTATCTCTCCAAATGTGCCCCGAAGCCCTAAATGAGCAAGCCAACTGGTCAAAAGTTCTCATTTTCAAAATCCAGTTCAATCTCATAGATTATAAGACCAAATCGGTCTTGATGCATGATTTTGTGAAAACTTCAGACACAGACTTAGGTCATGTCTATCTGGTGGTTAACCTGAGCAGTTTAGAGGGCATTAGCAGCAATACATTGAAGAATCTTGAACATTCCGGGTTGTTGGCAGCAGTGTCTATTCCCGTCACAGCTTTCGATCTTGAGTTTGTTCTTGCTTGCATTAAGCATTATGACTCGTCCACACGACAAATCAAATCAGTTGATGGGAGAGTCATCTGCAGCCTTAAGCCGAGGGACGTGGAAAAATGCTTCGCTATTCCTCCTCATTCAGACAATTTCACTGTAGTCATTGAGGCTTGTGAGAAGATATGGTATGAAGATCAAGAGCGATCACAAAGAAAAGTTGCTCAAAGATGGTTGAAAATACAAAAGACCAACATACCCAGAAAGGTTGGTCGTGGCAAATTCAAGGATGAAGTTGTTGTTTTGATAACTCTACTCAATCAGGTTACAGGTCAGGAGGAGGCTAGTACTTTCCAACCATGGATGTTTTACATCATTTCCAGGATCCTTGATGGTACAGAACACTATGATTGGGCCATGTTGATCAGCGAGTGCCTTCACCAGCAGATTATTGGATTCCTCAAAATCCATGAGTTTCATATGGTGTCTTACTTGGTTTATTTGGTTGCTTTTCAAGGCAATTTCAGACACTTGAAGACTAACGGGACTCTTGGTGTTCAGCATGTTCACGAGTATTATTCTCAGTTGGAGTTTTCTAAGGATGAACAGGATTTCAAGGCAGCGAATGATCACTTTTTCATGAGGACAGTCAGGGATCTCGACAATGAAATGCACATCCGAATTTCATCAGAGGCCAGATCAGCTATGGAGAGTTGGGCAGATTGGTTTATTCAATTCCCCACTTTCACATATATTCGAGTTTATGGCTATCTCAGAAAGCCTCTAATGTTACCTAGATACTCGTCAGACAGAGTTCTTTTCATGGAATTTCTCAGACAAGCTCAACATGTTCACTTTTTTCTTCGCAGTCGCCATAAGTCAGCAATTTCCTTTCCTTTCGGATGGGGTATTTACACATGCAGGACTATGGCTGATTGCAAGTTTATGATGACTGAGTTTGAGAAATTCAACTTCAAGTCCCACACTGAGAGGCGCTCTTATGATCCTTTGGGTCATTATGCAGCCAGGTTAGAGCGAGGGATTGCACATAAGTCAGCACTTGAAGATTTTTGGGCAAATTGCGAGGATGAATTTGAAGTCCGTCGACATCATTACTGCAGACTTACTATTGCTCAAATTGTTGATTATTTATCAGAGGATGTTGAGGGCCTATCAGATGATGATGAAGAGGTTCTACTTAGGTCGTAAGTCAAAGATCAAGTTGCTCGCCAGCCACTTCGCTCACCGGATTGGTACACCAGGGAGACTACTTCCATTGAGGACGTGTCTAAATCAGTTATCAAGACCAGCACGAAGTTCTTGGAGAGTAAAAGAAAGCACAAGGTAGTGCCAGTGTCAGAGCCGCCAGTAGGATTTTCATCATTACCTTCTACCTCGAGGTCAAGGCCTCAAGTTAAGGTTATCTTGAAGCCACCTAAAGGAGTTAGACTCAACGGAAACACAAAGGGGAAGAACACTGTAATGTCCCCTTCTCGAGCATGATCTTTCCAGTGACCGTTGGCCTATTCTGGAGACCCGTAGGCTATTCGGAAGGTGAAATTAGGGTTTCTGGTTTTGAAGGATGCTCTTGCTTAAGGTTGGTTGTTTCAATGGCGGATTCTTTCTGGGTTTTCAGAGAGCTTCGCAGTGATATGTTCGTGGCATTTTGAGCATTTTCAGGAATTTACTATTTTTAGTAAATTCTATTTCTGGCAGTGGTCCTATTGGTTTCGGCTCGGTTGGCTTTCCATTTCAGACTGATCAGTTGGCTTACTCATTTTTGGCTCTGGGGCATAACTGAAGAGATAAGTCGAATTATTTTAATTAAGTCATGTTTTAATGTTATATTTTAACATTGAACCCCTTGGCCTAGCAACTTCACTTTAAGTTGTTTTAAAAGATGTTCTTTATGGGTGGGCACCTCATTGAAGGAATTAATTATATTTCTTATTAAAAGATTTAATCCAAGCATAAGTTGGGCGCCAACTTCAAGGAAGAGATAAAGTTTGTAATTAAAAGTCAAATATTGCTTGGTAAAGTGGGACGCCATCTATTGGAGGATTAGGGTTTGACTCAAAAGAAGAAGATTAGGGTTTCAAGAAGGTCAACGGGAAATTATAAAAGGAAGCCATTGGTTCTCACTTCAGCATCTTTTGTCTACAGGAATGTTATGCTGCCGGATTGGCTTTGGGATTGCTTCAAGGAATGTAAGCCTCCTAGCTTGGCATTGCTTCTCGCTTGAAAGATAGTGACTAGTGGTGAGATAGTGTAGTTTGAGAGTTTTGTATTGGGATTTGTGCATTGTAGTCAGCGTGTGGCTTTCTAGTTCAGATTTATGCATATTAGAGAGTTTCTAGAATTGCATTTTCCTTACAGCAGATTGTAGTTTTCATTTATAAATCAAAAATATCAAAAAATATCATTATGGGTATTGCATATTTCAGCTTTTCTAGGAAGGGCGACCCTTATTGCCAAGTTGTAAAATTTTTAAGAAAGTACCTGATTTTATATAGTGAAATCGCCCCTTTGTTGGGCCGTACCATCTGCATTATCTTGGAATTTGTGCCATTAATTAATATCAGCATTTTGAGTCAATTTTATGTGCCAATCTTGGGCGCCATCTTCTTGGGATCATATTGCATTTCGTCTCGTGAAATTTGATTGAGTTTGGAGTGAGTTGTAAGTGAATCTGTGAGTTTCAGGGCTGCTGTTCATGCAAGCGGAAAACAGGACTGTCATAAATCAGATTATCAGGTTGGCCTTAATAGTAGAGTTTCTGATCAAAGCTTTATTATTCGTTGAAGGAAATTCAATATAAATTGTTGCAGCTCTATTTACATCTTGATTCACATTGATAGCAAGGCATTATCTATCATATTGTAAGCTGACAGTAGTACTGACAGCAGTTGTTAATCTTGCTTTATCATGATTTGTAATGCTCCTCTTTACATTTTGTAATTGCAATTGTATTTCCTTTACCTCTGCCCTATGGTAGCTCCTTTCCCACTCTGGGTCAGAAAGCACATTCTGGGTGTTGAGTTACTTTCAGCATTCTCGCTTATTTCCTGTAATTGCATTGTAATTCTTAGCATCTCCGTCATATGGTAGCTCCCATTCCATCTCGGTTTGGAAAGCACATTCTTGACGTCGAGTATTTCAGCTTATTAGATGATAGGGATCCTCTGACCACATGCCCGTCGTTCGCCGACGCATTCTTGGTTAGAGTTCTTGTATTCAGCATTTCCTTTAAGATCCTCTAACCAATGCTCACACCTTGCCCACATCGGGATCCTAGTGTACATTCTGGTTAGAGTTGCTTCAGCATCGTTTTGGTTTAGCTGCTAACCTTAACGAGTGCGTAATGTTTGTAACTTGCAATTGAAAATAAAAAAAAAATTGGCTCGAAATATTTCAAACACTGGCAAACGGAAGCAAAAACAAGTAGAAAAGGTGCCTGAGATTTCAGTAGAGACAGTCATACAGGCTGAACCACATCTTTCACCTCCTAGTTCGCCATGTGCACCACATGTGCATCCTATTGATATAGATTCAAAGTCGGAGCCACCAGTTGAAGTAGTACCAGAGAAGGTTGACCCCACACAGGCTAATACATTAGGGACAGTCTCTCCTCGAGCTGATAATATTGTTCCCTCTTGTTGGCTTGAGAGATCTTTGGGAAGATAGAGGCGAGAGGCTTCATATCATCTTGATTTGTCTGAGTTTGGCGAACCTTATCAGGGGAGGTCAAACAAGAAAATCAAGAAGCAGGCGCATGTTGAGAAGACTCCAGAATCATAGATCGTCATAGAAGTTGCTACGCCACCGGTGGGTAAAAGCTTGGACGAGGTTGAGGTTGGTGACTTTACCTTCGTTGTAGAAACCCCGGTTTCCCCCTGTTCGCTCTGACCGATATTTCAAGTTTTTCTGACGTTTTTAGGTTTTTGAGTTTTTTTTGTGTTTTTGATGCAATGATAGAAAGGTACGATTTTGCTAATAAATGGAAATAAATTCTCTAAAAATCAAATAGCTCTGGAAATACAACAATAACTACGCCAGTATCCTTTATTCAACTTTTCAAGTGATTACAATGATACCCAGAAGAAAACAATGTATAAAATGAAGAATTTTCAAGATTCAAAAACCTGGTATTTTGCTGGTACAGAAGTACAGATTTGTACGGCCCAATGAAAGAATGCTCCTCTCCTGCGAAATGATGATCTCTGAAGACTCCCAGTAAGTTGGCGCCTCCAAGGAAGGTATTCTGGAACCAGTGTAATAGGCGTTTCACCCAGAAGGATGAAAACACGTGTTAAGAAGAGAAGTACGGCCTGCTGTGCAAGTACGGCCTGTCAGACCAGCAATCAATTTGTACGGCCTTCACAAATTTCAATGTATAAACCTCTGTAAATGGTGCGCCCAAGGTAACAGATGATAACTGGATGCAATAACTAAAGAATCTCTGACAAATAACAATCACTGAAAGCTCTGTAGTTTCCTCTGAATAAGAAAACCTCTGTAGGCAATAAATCGAGTGATATTGCACACTCTCTGAACTGCTTTCCGCTGGAGATGGCTCGTTCTCCAAGGAATCGAACGTGAAACCCTAAGTCTCAGGCTCAGACCAAAAATTGATCAATATCAAATTCAATAATCTCATAATGGGCTCAATTCCCAAGGCAAACCCTCAAATACATGAAAAGTGCGATTCCCTTGAAAATAGGGTTTTAATGAAATATTCATATTTTAATATTTTCACCTTTCCATAGTTCTCCACTGAATATTTAATTATTAATTAAAATATCAAACTGGCCCCCTTTCCTCATGATGGCGCACCCCTCAAGGAATTCACTTTAAGTTATAATATTAAATTATAACTTTATATTATAAACGTTAATTAATTAATATTTAATCAATACGATCAAATATTAATATCTCCCTTATTTCTAACCCGTTTACTGATCCGTCTGATGCTGACAGGCTCTGAAGTGATTCCTGATGCCGCCACAGCCAAACTGCTAAAAATAGC